>CP135541.1:385821-437458 GCA_032402905.1 Khaya senegalensis
CTTATTTGTTCTTAAAATTAAGACACTAAAAGCTAATTACTATAATAAAAAAAAATTAAATGAGATAATTTTATTTATTATAATAAAATTATTTAATTAATAAAATAAAAAAATATTTATTCATTATGAATAAAGAAATAAAAAAATTTATAAATTTTTTTATCACATAAATTAAATAGTATAATTTTTTATAATAAATTAATTAATTTCTCTTATTTTATATGTCTTATTTGATTGATTGAATAATTTTATTATATTAATATAATAAAATTATTTTATTTATAATTTTTTTTATTAATATATCCAAATTTGGTAAATTATTGGCGAATTTTAATTATGAAAAATAAAATAAAAATGGAGAGGACAATAGTTATTTGATTGGAGATAGAGTGGGCACAACTAATAATAATAATTATTATTTTTTATTTTATCGGAAAACAATTGGTTGGATTCCCATGTGGGTGGTGGGGTCCGGAGATAATGCTGTTGATAATTTTTCAAAAAATAAACTAAATAATTATAAAAAAAAATAAAAAAGAAGTGTAGATATTATTACAATTCGAACCAACATACATCAACTCTGTCAAGAGCACGACCGCTTATCTATCCAAATCTTTAAAGTTGGGGTGGGTCGGGGCACAACTCCCCATGCAAAATTTGAGCCAGAGAATGTGTCTTCCTTTTGTATCAGGATGTCGACACGTGTTAAAATATTAATAATCTGACCACAGTTTTTTTTTTTATTTGGGTTGTCGTTTAGTCAAACGTGGCTGCCCTGACACAACTGGCCAAGCCAGGTAAAAGTAAGTAGGATTATAAATGGCACACAATGCTGACCCACCGCGACCCATCTCATCACTGCCGTGCTTCACTTCCTCTTGACCTAAAACAAAATAAAATAGGTCACGTTTGGTTCACAAATGAATGTTCCAAATTCGAGAGTTCTATTGAAACATCCTGTTGTTATGTTATTGTAATAAAATTATTTAATTTAAAAATAAAAAAATTAAAATATTAAAATAAAATTGAACTATTTTATCCAAAATTCTTTTGAACTGGCTTATTTTAAGACTCTTGTAGTTAATACGGTGCAGTTTATAAGGTGTTTGGGCCTGTGTTCTCTTGTCAACCGGAACTAGGCTTCTGGTGGTCCCGATATCGCCATCTTCAAACAGTTGGGCTTAGAAGATCCGTACCGACTAAGAAGGATGTCTATTTTTCTAAATACACCCGTAATTCTAAGACCGGACCCATTCAAGTAGGCGCAACCCCGACAACCGCACCAATCACTAAATGCCGGCATCAAAGTCTTCAATCAAAGTCCATCACACTGGATTCTTCAGGTATTTTCCAAACATTTGTCCTTTATTTTTATTTTATAATTTTATTACATAAAATTAAAGTAAATAAATTCTTAATATATATTTATTAAAATAAATGAAAATATATTAAAATATAAAAATAGATTATATGAGATAAATTTATACGTTAATTTTTGTATATATAATATTTTTATTTTTTAATATTAAATTATATTATAAAGAATTTAATATTATAAAAGTAAATTTTTTTGATGCATAGGGTATGTGATGTAATGAATACATGACAAGTTTGCCTTAAAAGAAGAAAAATCAATGTCCCAATAATAGCTTTTGGACCAAAAGTGCTTCTGCCAAACGAGGCAAATTCCCTTCAGAGTTAAATGCTAATGCCTCGTAGGGAGCCTGCAAATGGGATGGTTGGTAGAGTTGCTTTTCCGTCTCATCTCTTGGGCTTAATCATGCAATAATCATATTTACTCATAAAATAAGTGACTAACATTATCAACCAATCCACTAATTTTTGTTTATTGCATTATAATTTTGTTTTAAAATTTAATATACAAATAAAAAATCATGCGTATTAATATTAATTTTATTAATTAATTTATTTGTATTGTTAAGAAAAAATTTTAGATAAAAATATTTTATTATTTCAATTATAATAATAATTTAATTTCCTTAAAAATTTTATCGTTAAAATTATAATATTAAAAAAAAAATCAATTCAACCGAATGCTTCCTATTTTTTTTTTTTCTCATTTTATTAAATTTTATAAGTACCCCATCTTTGAAAAAACATTTTCCAACAAGCATTTTAAATGCTTTGTTTATTTTCTTTTAAAATTTTAAAGAAAGAGTAAGAAAGAAACATTCTCAATTGTGATACCCATGGTTCTTGATTTCCAAGTATGTGTACTGAAATTAGGAATTTCATTTTGGCTTGAGTGATGTGCATCACTCATCACATTCACATGACCACAAACCCAAATAAATAAATGAACAGAAAAGCAAGATAGTGACATGAATCAATCAATATGTTAGGAAAAAATTAAAACCAATCTCCATTTTCTTACACTTTCTTCACTTCTTCCCCCAAAATACAGTTAGCTGAATCTAATAATTACCTCAAAATTTTTGAAAAAAAATCCCCAGGCCAAGAGCAAAAATCATTGTAAGATCAATTTGGCAAAGGGGTTTACATTCTTAAATCCTATTCATTATTTCTACTACCATCTTCTTCTTGATTGTTCTTGATAACTAAGCATAAACAGAGCCATAAGAGAGAGCCATCAACAAAACAGCAGCTTGTTCTTCTTCTCCCAGTTTCTTCCTTTGCTTCTCCACCGTTGATCTCTGCATCAAAACTTCTCTTCCCAGAGCGTACAATCTCTGTTTCAGACTGTCTCCAAGCTTGTTATTGTTTGAAGTGTTGTTACCGGTTGTGTTGTTTCCTCTTTTTTGTTTTCTATCCTCTTTTGTGATCCCCAATACGGCTCTTCTCTTCTTCCTGCTCCTGATCCCACATGCGTTACACAGAGACTGCAAAAAAAATGTTCAACCACTGATCAGAATCAGATCAAACATGATGAATCATGCTGATCAGAGGGGTTATGATTGAGTTAAATTACCTTTGGCCCAGCTGGTCCGCCTCTCCAGAGTGGAGTTTTGGAAGTTCCGCAATCAGCACAAGTTTTCTTATTATTGTTTTCTTCTGATGAAATACTGCCGCCATGGCTCTTGCTATTCACTTCATCAGACTCTGTTCCCTGGATTACAACACACAGAACAAAACTGATCAGATAAGATTCAAACGATTGAATCAAAAACAGAAATGAAATCTTAAAATACTTGCATGATCACTCACTTTGTCACCAGGATCCAGCATTTTTACCAGCTTTTTCAAAGATCTACGACTAACCCAGATGAAAAAACTCGCAAACAGGGACCGTTTATGAATCAAAACAGAAGCTTAAATCCCTTAAGAGAGATCGAGCTGATGATGATTAGCACTCGGAGAAAGAAAACAGAAAGAGAGAGAAAATGATGTTTGGGTTAAAACCTAAAAATGGAACGAAAGAAAGCGAGAGTGAAGTGTATTTCGAGCGTGCCGCTTGAGGAAGAAAGGAAGTGAGAGAGAAAGAAAAATGAAGATTAAAGAATCAAACCGACACACGCAGAGACCAGACCGCACGCAGGGCAGATCTGAAAAAACCTCTGGATTTTATATGAGACGCGAAACCCTAGCGATGGGGGAATGAAATTACTCAAATGACCTCGACCTTAAAAACTTTTTAATCCAACAGAAGACACCGCGCCCGCCTTTTGCCCAAAACGCACAACAACCCCCCGCCAAAAACCCAAAAACCAAACCTGAAAAGTTGTCTGAAAATGGCGCCATTTCAATGAGTTTGCCTCCTTTATTCATTAATAAATTTATTTGTACATGGTAGCAAATCAAGTGTTGTTTCAGCTGCTTTCCTTGTACATGTCTGATGTGTTAAATGTGGACCGTCTTAGAAGTCAACTAAGGGGGGTTTGGCCTACCTTTCAAGAGTCTTGTAGGTTTAAAATTACTTGAATGTGAAGCTCAATGGATATGGGGTACATATCTATTCGCACAATGCTTCTTGTTTGTACAGAAGAAAAGAAAATAGAAGTAGTAATTAAATTAATAAAAACTAGAAGAAACGGTACAATCAGAGAGAAGTCCCAATCAGCCCATGTGGGTTGTTGTCTTTAGTTCCTTAATTTTGCAAAGCATTGTGCGTTATCCATCCATAAAGCTAAAGGCAGAAGAAAGGAATGAAAGAAGGAAAGAATTACAAGTCAAATCCCAAATACCCTTTTAAGCACATGACAAGACAAAAAGGACTGGTGGTGCTTGAGTGGCATATGATTACCCAAGTAGCTCGCTTAAATCCCATACAAATATAAAAAGGATAAGATAATAAGTTTTAATTCTATTTACCATCCTAATAAACGATAATAAAAATAGATGTGATTATTAATATTAGTAATAATAATATATTAAAGTAATGACATAAATAATTATGGATGAATGAGAAAAATTAATAAAAAAATTATTTAAAAATAAAGAATAAATAAATTTGTAATGAAAATTTAACTTAAAATAGATTATATAAATTTAAATTTAATTTAATATTAAATTTTATAAAAATAATTTTATAAAATTTTATTTTATTAATGTTTTAAAAAATATAGTGATATTCGGGAGAGCTGCTTGTTGTGATATTCAATGTTTGTGGCAGTGGGGATGGGAGAGAGACAAGTGTGAGGGTGATTAAACGATGAGTTTCGACAGCAGGGGTGGTGTCATGTGTTTGTGGTGCAGTCATTAATTGAGATCACGGGGTTCGACAAATAAACAACAAGGACCACATAATGTAACATACGTACATTACATATACACACACACGTGTGTGTGCGCGCGTGCGTATGCACACATGATTACAAAAATCTTGAGAGCGTTTACCATTTCGTTGGTTCATTTAAGAAGCATTTGTTTAATTACTGCTGTTGAGTCGTGATCTGAATGGAATGAATTAGCAGAAGAAGATAAAGAAGAAATAGTTGTGCGAGAGCTACGCGTATGTGTGTATACCTCACTCTGTAAAAGACTGCACCAATAATTATTAATGGAAATGGACTACTGCTTCTGTCTTCTTTCTTTTATCGTATTGCATAATTATTACCTTCGCTGGTCCTGTCTCTCTTACGTTACCCACAATCCATCGTTCCCATTTGAAGCAGATTAAGTTTCAATTTTGAAAACCCATCTGTTCGTTTAAACCAATGAACGCCTGCCTGCGTGCCTGCCGCCTGCCTTTTATTCAGTCATAATCTTAACGAGTACCAGCTCAGCTGTTCCTCGGTTACATATATATATATATATATAATATTTGGTACAATAAATAAGCTTTAACATACCATGCACATGGTTTAATGTAATGTGTGTGTGTGTAGACATATATATATCACAGCTGCACAGGCCCTTTTTGTATTAAGAGTTGACTGTCGTTCATTCAGTCAAAAGTTAGGGCTTCTCATGGCATCGTTTTCCCCACAATTTTGAAAATAAAAACAAAGAAAGAATACTTTTACATTAATGCCAAAACGAAGTAAACTAGGGCTTTTGGGTACTCCAAAACGACTGCCGCCTAACTAGTCGCGGGACATTTATATTTTGTGCCATAACCAAATACAAAATCATTCGATTGACCTGCGCAATGCATACCCTGCAACTGCTTATCCCTTTTTAAACCAACGGCAATTTGCTTCGAGAGAAGCGGGTTGATTGGTTGGAAACACCAGGGGGAAACAAAAGGAGAATATCACACATTTAAAATATACATCTCACTGCTTGTTGTAATACACCGGGAAGACAAGGTTTATGGTTACTCTATGTATGTTCACCCCACCACAAAGAAACAAATGATTAACCATAGAGACTGATTACAAACAAGACTCAAAAGGATACTGCCTCAACTAGCACGATTATGATGCCTTCAAGGGAGTCCCTGGAATTGCGACAACATATCCGACACTTCTCCAACCATATACTCCTCTCATCAAAGCATTCCAAGGCAAACATCAAATTGTAATTTAACCAACCCAGCCTCACTTTATTATTAGACACTGTAGTATAGACCGACCTTTGTTGGCACCTCTTCAACCACAATGGACATTGGACTGACCCATAACCAGACATACAAGGCACCTCTTCTGTTCCATCCAACAGACGGATGGATACCTGCAGTTTATGGCAAACAGATCAGCAAAAACTACCCTCTAAAAAGCACAAGGCTATTTGAAGGAAAAATGACGACTGAAGTAGTGAAGTTGCAGCTTAGAATCAAATATTCAGGATATATGTATATATATATAGCTTACCTCCTGCCTGAACATAGAGTAAAGGCCCCTATTGACCTTTCAACTGAAGTTGAATCCACCTGATGGAAGCTTAACCTCATTCCCTCCAAACTGGAAACTTGCCTGAGGACCATCACCTGCAGGTACTGTATCATCCTCCTCTTCCAACCAATATGTCTCAAGAATCTTTACTGCCTTCTCATAGATCTCATTGTTGTCGTGACTCTGTAGATTTTCAATCTTTTCTAATCCCTCAGCCTCCTCAACCAACTGTGCATAATAATTAACATCTCCCCTGCCCATATTCTTTTCAGCTTCTCCAACCTTTAAGATGTTCTCTAATCCCTCTAGACACACAGTGACAATCCGTGGATCAGGGCATACAAAGAGATCGCACAATGGTTTTATACAACCCTGACTCACCAGGTACCTACCATCCATATAAAAAAAAGGTTATAGCCAATTCTATAGCAAGAAAATGGAAAAGAGGAAAACAAGGAGGTTCAGAAATGAAGAAATAACATACTTGATTTGATCCTGAGTACCACCCGAGGTGGCATTTGAAATTGCCCAAGCAGCCTCTTTCTTTATATCAAATTCAGCATTTTGAAGCAGATTGACAAGTGGGCCAATTAAACCAGCATCAATTACGGCCTGTATCACATAGAAAGGTGAAAGTAGGCACTACAAAATCAAACAACCAGCCTGATGTTAAGTCATAATGTTGCCCCGCAATATACTTGAAACTAAAAAGCACAAAAGGTTCAACAAAAGAGAACATACAGGTCAATCCATGGAAAAATACTTTAAAGATGGCTTCACACCATAGTTTGTCAAGCCAATTTTTAACATCTATCAAGATACCCATTATGCATCCACAACCAATCGCCAGACATTAATAGGTCCAACAAAATGACAATTTAAAAACACCTAAAGGATTACCTGAATTTGTTCCCTGTTTCCAGCTGTAATATTTGAGATAGTCCAGCAGGCTTCCTTCTTGATGCTTTTTTTATGATTATGGGTCAACAGGCTCAAAAGGCAGGGCAGTGCACCATGGTTAATTATAGACTGGAGCAAAGAAAAACCCATAAACAGACATTAATTTTAACAAGTGGCTGATGATATCAAAACATGCATGGTAGTAAAAGTTACAATACCCTTAGCAATTGTAAGAGAGTGCAACAAGATTGTTCAAGCATATAATATTTTATAGGGACTCTTGAGTCTTCCTGTTAAACATAAAATACTAGGAAGGAAAATAATCAATTAAATACCTGAGTTTGGAAATCATCTCCTGTCACAATATTTCCAACAGTGCGCAGGGCAGGAATGAGCACTGAAGGTGATGGATGACTGGAAAGTTGAGTTTTAAATTGTCAAGTTTACATGCATATTAAGGAAAAACAGAAAACCGATCAAAACACACGCAATTAAAATGTCTCACTCACAAGAGGAGCTCAACAAGTCGTGGACAGACACCTGCCTCAATCACAGCTTGAATTTTGTCATTTGTACCATCAGAAAGATAGGAGAGTGCCCAGCAGGCATCGGTCAAGACCTCTTCATCATTTGAATGAATAAGTCCTGCAAGTGCTGGAAGAGCTGGCCTCACCTGCTCATCAAATTGCAGAACTTAAAACCATAAGAATGGCTGTGAATAAAATTTGCATGAATTCCAAAGTAAAAAAAAAAAGGGAGCACAAAAGAACCTGGTCAAATGGTGGCTGTGGCTTGCCTCTGCAGAAATTTGATAGTGTCCATGTAGCATTTCTTAGCATTGAAAGCTTTGCATGCTCATTCAATTGTGCCAGCAAGGGAATCAAAGCTCCTTCACTGAGCACAAGATCACGACATCTAGGTGAGTCACCAGCAACATTTCCCAATGCCCAAACAGCCTACAGATACACAACAATATAGAATCTTCAATTGTAGGTAGTTGCATATAACTCCAAGACCACGGGAAATTCCAAATCAGGACGAATAAAACTTTAATATATACCTGCTCACGAACATCATCACTTGGAGAAGCAAGTAACTTCACAAATATTGGAACAGCACCATGGTCAATGACCACCTTAGTGTTTTCCGAAGTTCCAGAAGCAATGTTTGTAAGAGCCCAAGCAGCCTCAAACTACAAATTCTCAAAAATATCAATACACACCAGCAATTTTAAAAGCCCCAGACAAAAATAACAAGGAGACCAAACCATATCGCCTTATTTACACAAACTCAGACCTGAAGTTGCGGAAAGTCCTCCCTCATAAGAAACTCAACAAAGCGCGGAACAACCCCAGATTGTATCACTTCCTCAATTGGTGGACTCCTTTCTATAAATCATAATCATCCAAAAGACATTCATCATAACAAATCATTAAACAATGAACACATACAAAACGCCCAAAATAAAAAGTGCTTCAACAAGTTAATACCAATGGAAAGAAGTTTTCGAAACTGAGTAGTTGCTTCCAGCTGTAAGTTGTTTTCAATTGAAAAAACCCCAGCGACCATCGAGGGCAAACTTTCCAACTGCAATTCAATCATCAACCTATCAACTATACACACATAACACCGAACACAAAACAATTGATAGTCCAATTCAAATTTAATTTCCGGAAACAATTTTCGGTAAAATTTTTTCGTGACACTGTATCCAAACTCTAAATTGTATGCCAATTTCCAATTGAAAATTGGGAATAAAATCTTCAATTGAAAAATAACTCCATCCACATAATTATCCAATCAAAACCACAAATCAACCCAAAAATACAATAAATTACCTTATTTTGAAGGTTGAGATTGGGAACAGGTGCTGCGGGAGGAAATTGCTGAGCTTGGAGACCTTCACGACGCTTCTTGAGCAAGCTTTCTTCGCGCTTGTTCTTGCGGATCTCCACCATGTTATCTTCTCTTCTTCTTCGACCTTCTTCCGCATCGACGGCAACCTTGTACCGGTTCCGGCGACCCTCGACTCTAGCGTTGGGTCTCAGCGACATCGTTACGGTAATTAGAGTTTTGAAAAACCCTAAATAGTAATTAAAAGGAAAACTTAGGAGTTGTAGTGAGAGTGAAAGCGGACCGGAGAGAAAGCAAGAGAGGGAAAACGAGAAGGTATTTTTGTACAAAAAGGACAATTGGATTTCGCATTTAATTAATTAATTTTTGCTTAGTTAATTGATTAGGGATGAAAGTGAATTTGAAAGACTCTGGAAATGTGCAGTTTGGACACGTGTGTAGATGTTATTGGTTTCAGGATAGTTTAGGAATACAGCATGTATGCACTTGGCCGAGAAGTTGTTGGATCCTCTTCCTCTCCCTCCTCCTTTCTTTGTTAAGAAATTCGTGCCAAATTCTTATTCAGGGGAAAAGAATTATATATATATATATATATACATAAAATATGGAGTTGACAATATTAAAAGGATGAGAAAATCCTTCCTTTTGAATGATTCTTTTGAAATTTGAGAGAATTCCATACACAAAATCAAATGAATACAGTGAGTTTCATCAATGGGTAAATGTAATTTCTCCAGTTTACTTGCGTAACAATGGAGCTCTAACCATAGATCCTTTGCTTGCTAAAACCAAATGATGACACAAACGGCGGCTGCTGTTGCTGCTGAAGCTGATTTTCTCTGCGCACAGGGTTCTCCCTTGGCATGGTAGTGATGATGGCATCCGGCGGCGACTGCGACGGAGATGCATAAAAAGCAGACGCTTCAAGCACCTCTCTCCGCACATTCTCTTGTTCTTGGGAAATTTTTTGTGCGCGTAATGCCGTCAAGTATAAACCAGCAGCGAGGAAAACAGTAAGCAATGCAAACACTCCAGCAGCGGAAAACAAGCCTTGTTTGATAACGAGACAACTTGGTCTTGGTCTTGACCAATTCTTTAAATGTCCTGATTCTACGCTTAGCCCGATCAGCAACAGAATCTCCCCAACAGCGAAACATATCCTGGCAGTGAACATAGAAATTTTAGTGCTGTTGCGAAAGAATATGAACAGAAGCGGCAAATTAGTAATTTGTCATACCAGGTTGTGACGAAGAAAACCCCGGCTTGCCATGTTAAGGACTTGACAGGAGCAGAGTCAGGATCCCAAGTAACCAAAGCTGGAGGTGGTGATTTGCTAATTGCAATCAACATGTACAGATGTTCAATCACCATGGCAACAGCTAATCCAACAAATGCAATAGCAGCGCATAACAATGGCAGCTTGCCGTTACCACTGTATGCACATTGATTTTCCCCTCCTTTTGCGCTCTCCCATGTCATCTGCAGCAAATGTAGATTGAATTTTGTAATTTCAGACATGGTCATTCATGTTAAAGAAAAGGGAAATATGTCTGAATCATACCCGAGAACGAGTGGCTTCTGCAACGAGACAAAGAATGAAACAACATAAGCCACAGAGAATGGTCAAGACAATGAGAACAACACCAGTTTTGCTGCCTAAATCTGTGCTTTGAGGACTTGGCGCGAGATCAGCATGTGTAACAGCTGTTCTTTTGGGCATTTTTGAAGTCGAAAACAGATAGAATTCATGCAGGCTGAAGAAGAAGATGATGTTGATATGGGTTTCAAGAATTAAGAAGAAAGAAGAAAAGAATTGCAGTATTGCTTGGAGCAAAGGTTGCTTAAAGGCCAAAGATTCCCAGGTCCTGGGCTTTACTCTCAAGTATTCACACCAAGCACAATTCTTTGCTCTCAAAATTTTCCTTAAAGCTATTCTGCTCATCAGGATAAAGCCACAAACCGCAGACTAATTTCTCATAATAAGCATCAGTACAAAATTTGCAAATCTTTTGCCCTTTCCCTTCTTTTGCTTAAAGCACATTTTGCTTTTTACATTAATTAAATCATTAGTGGGAATAAGTTCCAAAGCACTCAAATATTCTGAAATCACACAACCAAAACAAATGCTACTTATCCAGTAATGCTAACATCTCTGTATAGTTTACTGATAAATGAAGTGCCATGTAATATTGCTTGGCCATAAATTCATATCAGAAGTGAAATGTCATGCAAGCAGGCTGCAAATGCTTAAGCTTGTGGCTACTCAAACTCTTTTCAGCTTGCATATTTTCACACGAAATTTAGAGACTTCCTGCCTAATCCATATACTTGATCTCTTTCTCCCACGTAGTCATTGGCCAATACCCATAATAGCATCCCCGTATACTTTTCTTGCAGTCTAGTTTCTAGGTGAAATCTATGGGAGGATGGCATTAGAGAATACCATAACTGGTCGCTAGATAACTTTATTAAAATAGTCTTCGTCATTTTTTTTTTTTTTGGGTTAAGAAATAAACTGGACGGTTATGATAATTCATTAAAATAATTGGTATTTACAGCCTCCAAATATTGAATTTGGAAAGGCATCAAAGTGCAATCGTCGCAGGGTCAATTAAGAGAAAAACGTGGTTGTTAGTAAAGAACAAATGAAAGAATTGACAAATGGAGAATACTACATGTCGGTTTGCTACTTATTTGTCAGGTTTATGTTTGAAGAAAATGATAATCATGGCAAGATCATCTCCATAAATGCATGAGAAAGAATCCGGTGGTTGTAAACGCACCGCATGAAACATGTGAACAGAGAATATAATTCTCAAAAGTTGGCAAAAAGTAATGATGCCCCTAAATTCAAATCAAATGGCCAACACAAAAGAAAGATGTTCGAGATTGATGTTGAAACTTTTAATTCATAAAACTTTGTTATGTTTCACGAGCTGACCTTTCTGGTGCTTATACAAGATGCTTGTGCGTGGAAGAATCCAAGAAAGATGGTACCATTGACACCGATCTTATCACTTCATGCGCAAAACTATTTGACTGTAATTTTCTTTTTGGTGCAACCGCAGAAAGTGAAAGTAATATGATGCAATGCAGCTCTTCTCAGATATTCTTTCGGTTCTGATATGCCTAGCAAATTCTTTTCGAACTATCTACCGTAAATGTATGCAACAAACATCTTTACACTGTCTTAGAATCAAGGAATGTTAGAATGACGATTGCTTTACTGCTGTCTTTGGTTTCTTAACACACAAGACCGGAAAAAACTTATTCCAGAGGCAAGAATTTTAGCAGATTCTTTCTGCTACCCACAAGTATATTGGCTTGTCTCTGTCAACCAATTGTAGGTTATGCTTCCCATGGCCGTACGCAAAACAGGCTGAAATGTCTCAAAGAATTCTATAAAACTTGAGCACAAAACCGCACCTCACTAGTCAATCGACATTGGCTTCTCATTTCTTGGTTTCCTTTGCGTCCTGCATCTTGTAATAAATGGCTTCTGAGACGGCAAATGCCAGGGAGCTAGAGGGCAGCACCCCGAACAACCAAGCAAATCAACCCAACACAAAAGCTGCAAACAGCTCTAATTTCGGGAAAGAACTGGCACGGAGAGCACTTTCTGGGTCACGACCACGTCGAGGTCATGGCAGAAAATCTGCAAATACTGGTGTCAGATCGTTGCCGAGCAGGCTGAGCAAGGTTTCTTTGGCTGAAGAATCGGCAGAGTAAGTAGCAGCTTAGATTTGTCTAGTGTAAAAAATCTTATTGTCGTTGTATCCATGGCTAGCATTTAACTTTGTGTACAAAGTTCTCACTTACAAGTTCGACTAAGACAATAAGAGCACAAAATATTTGAATTGCAGAGTCTATTAGTTCAAATTGAAGCCACTATATCTTTAATGCCAACAAAATCTTGATCAAAAAGCTTGCACAGAAAATAAGTCTAGGTAAGATATTGGCTTTAAGGACTGAAAGCAAATTTGTGGAAAAATTCAAGAGCTGCAAAAAAAGCACTACAATAATGAATCACCAACAATTTTGATCCTACTTCTTCATATCTCAACTATTGTATCCAATACGTTATTCTACATGTATCCCAATAGATCTTCATTCAAATTATGGTTCACTATAATCGGACAAATTGATGCATCATGTCCAAACTGTCTACAGCAAGGCTCAGAACAATGCCTTCGCTTTGTGGCAACATCAACTGCATCTCTTGGTCTTCTCTCTTTAGTTTTCCCCAAGTAAAAGATTCATGAGAATGTACGACAGCTATCCTCTGAACAATCTCAACAGTGTCTTCTACCACAGGCAGAATCAATGAGTGAGATGGACAAGCATAGGCAACACCGTCTATACCATGTATGGGCCTGGGAAGGTCTTTAATATGAGATAACACCATGGCAAGTTGCTTGCAAGCAACATCAAGGCATTCCCCCGTTTCAAGTGATTCTGATACAAGACTTGAAGCTATGGACTCCAATAACTGAATCTTGTCAGAATGTTCTCTGGTAGAAGTTCCTATGGGAATTGTAGAAGATGAACTAACACTACACCAATGACTGGGTAGATATCGATCTGGAATCTGAAAACAGTTATCAGTCAACAGCACACAAAGAACATGCCTACAAAGAATGACAGAAAACTCAAACTGATGGCAGCTAAAGCTAATATGTTCTTGACTAGGAACCCAAATTACTTTGCCCCCTCTATTGGTCTTGGTGTGGTGTTTGACCTGGTAACATCCTTCATCTATTAGAAGAGATGCATACTGTGGAGCTGTCAGGATCTCCTCTTGGAGTTTACTGGAGGCATAACGTGTAAGCATACTAGCAGCATGGGACTCAATTGGTGAACCTGTTTTGAAGCAGATTTTCTGCAGCTTGTGTTGCATCTTTTTCTTTGTTCCAGCACAATCATTAAATACAACAATCTCAACCACCTGTAGAAAGGTTGTTTAAGCAAAGTTGGCCTAAAAACTAGTAAAATAATAAAAAAAAACAGAAAAAAAAGAAAAAGAAAAAGGTACATACTTGAACCACAAAATGAACCGGTTGAGATTGTGCACTCACAACCTGTGGGATGAAATCATTGATTGCTTCTCACTGGCACAGACTCAATAATCCAGCATAAAAGTAATGCCTCAGGAATGGCAATGCCCAAAAACTCTGTAATGCATATAAGCTGGTAATGTGCTTATATTCATAAAGTCCATATTTTTAACCATTTCTTTTCCATACTTCTTCAAAATCTTCTTCCAACTCTAGGCACTAGAGATGATAAAACTCAGATTTCTAATCATCGTAACCTGATCCAAGCAGTGTAGGACAGGAATCTGAAAGCTTTGCAAGAGTGTGCCAATGCAAATGGCATGTTTTGTTTGAGGCATTTCAATTGCAAGTGCCTCTTTCAGCCAGATGTTTTGATGGGTTAGCATTGTTTGTGGAGTCTTTGCTTTCATAAAGTCCAAAAACTTCTGCATAAACATCAAGGAAAAAGAAATATAGATTTAACAATTTGGCAACTAAAGATCAAAATACCCAAAAATCCTAGTCGGATAAGATAACATGATGAGGTCATTCAATCTGATAAATTCAGTCTATGCACAAGTTCATATCACCTCCAGTCAAAATTGGCCTATATTAGCAAAACAAAGGGACTAGACATTCTAAACACACACACATATATAAAATTTATGTTTTGATTGTTATTTGTAAAACCCTTTTGTAAGTATGTATTAAACCCAAGCACTATAACATGCAAAGTTGTGGCATCAGTAATTGAAGAATAAATAAAAGTGACACCTAATTCTGTTCCATTAAGAATTTTCCACAAGCTTCTTACCTTTGATGCCCAAGAAAAAGACAGCAAATTTTCATCCCACAGAAGCACAGAACCAAAAAAGCAGGCCATTCCATTATTATCCAGTCCAACCCAAATGCCAAATAGCATAAGAATCCAAATGGTGGGTTGTGACAAATACCACTGCATCTCCAAATGCCTCATACAATTGAACAGACCAAGCAATGTGCTCTAGCCTATTATGGCCATCCATATTAAGTCATATTGAAAGTCAGGATTCTCATCCCTTATTTTCTTGCACATTGTAATAAGATCAATAGCATCATAATCACGATTGACATTTCTAAAAGACTGTAAGAGGTTCCTGGCATCTATTTCAGTGAAGAGTAAACAACCTATAGCTTAACACCTTTCTCTAGCTCCATCAATCTTAACATTTGTCGTGCAGACATTCCAGCTTTAGCAAACAAGCAAATTCGAGTTTTGCCATCTGGAGTAATGGTGAAGTAAGCAGGAAGTAGACACACTTCATCTGATTTTAAGAGTTCATGGTTGTGGACATTGCTAAAGTCTGTGACATGCCATTCAGGGGCATCAAAGCCTACCCGCTCAGCAATAAGCATATATGCCTGACAACCACAGCGTGATGCTTTTCGATTCCTTTGCATCTTCCTATCTTCAGAATGTTTCATCTGTGGAAATCCACCGCAACGGCAAGTAATATCCCTCCTCGTAACTCCTCGACCTACCCACCCTTTCCTCTAGTACGATGCCTTCTAATTGAAAACCCACATTGCTTAGCAAAACTGCAATAGAATTCGTAAGCTGCATCTTGAGAAACAAATCTCTGTCCAAAATGGAACAAAATTGATAGAAGTTTGTTTCGACAGTATCGTCTCTTCAGGAGTTTCCACCATGTTTCCAGTACTATCTTGAGACAAATCTGTCCCATTTTCATAAGCCATACCAATTCCCGCGGACATTACCTGCTCAATACATGATCATAAACCACACTATCAATCTAAAGCCTGCAAACAATAATTGATAGGAAGCACTAACCATTGTCACAACAACTCAACTTCACTTACACAAGACATCACTTTTCAGTGGTTACAAATGCATACTCCTCGATTACGCTCATTGACTACCCCAAATTCAACATTTTCACCCCTAAACATTTCATGTCATCATCATACTCATTCATAACTGCTAACTAAATACATTTCAACAATGTTAAACAGTATTTACTCTCAATTTACATCTCACCAATTCTATTGATCATCAATAAGCTGCGCTGTAAAAAACCAAAGTTGGATAAAAATGAACACCAATTACATGGATCGATGAACGTACGTACCATTATATCTTTTTAACGGTCATATAAGGAACTGGAAATTAAAGAGAGAGCGGAAACAATAAACTGGCAGGGAGGATATAGAGGGGGCGCAAAGCGCATCATGCGGAGAACGGTAACTACTCGCAGCGGAGTCTTTCTATCGTGAGCCGCGTGGAGTTTGCGAAAAATATATTTCGTAAAATTACCCTTTTAACCTTAAATCCAAGCCGCAGATCTGTGATTCAGATTTGAAATATAAGATACCACGTGGCAGTCGATCTACGGAGTGAGTCATCGTCGACGTGCACCCTGCTGTGATTTTAAATAAACCCGTACACTCCTAGTCCTCATTTGGAATTTGAAATCTGTCCCTCTACCAAAAGAGCCGTTATAAGCTTTCACTCTTTGTTTTTTAAATCCATTTATTTATTTCCTCGAAACATTTTTCAAAAACATTTTTCAGTATATTTTCTTTGCTTCTCCCATTTAATGCTTTGAACTACACACTCTCTCACTTCAGTCTCGCTTTAAAATCTCTGCAAAATCAGTAATTACTTCAAGAAAAATAGGCCTAGCCACCAAAAATTAGCTGGCATTGATTGGAGAGAGAGGCCCAGGAGAGATCCAGAGACTTGGTTATTTGTTTTCGAGTAAGCTATTTTTTTTCGTTGCTTTAGGATTTGATTAAAGTTTAGTTATTTAGTTCTGGGTTTTTGAATTTTTTTCTTTTTTGGGTTCTGTTTGGTTGCTGAGAAAATGTAGTAAAGCAATGGGTTTTTATTGGATGTTGTTGTTTTCTTCTACGGGTTCTGAAAGTTTTGAATTTTTGTACCTACCCTACTCAAGGTTAGTAAATCTGTGCAGTGTACTTGAAATTTGCAGTTATGGAAGTCATTTAACATACTTTGTTTGGTAATGAAAGGAGCAACTTTTTGTTTTTACCTTAAAAAAAATCAAAGCTTTTTTGAGCAATAGATTAAATGAGAAGAACCCAAAATAATGCCATATTGACAAATAATGATCAAGATTTGAGGTACTACTGTGAAGAGTGGAACTGATGAAATTCAATTCAAATTGTAAGGTAATATGTTTAGTATGACTGAGTTCTTCGATTCTGTCTTGTAATGTTGAAAGTTTTCGGTTATTTGTATTTCTCTTGATTGAGACGAACTGCAAGACCAAGTATTTTTGCGTTTTGAATGGATCATGGTTAGTGAAGCAACGAGGTGTTGACGTGTTTTTAAAAGACAGATACGGCTAACTCTAAATCAATAACTTATGGATTGTTTGAATGTTTTCCAATGGTTGCTTGGTTATGAGAGCTGAGAACATTCAAACTGCACAAAAACATGAATATAGTTAAAATATTCAACTTATTTCATTGCAACGGTTGTGAGAGTAAGGGGGAATAGCAATGTTAGCCGTAGAGAAGCTGCCAGATTATTCAAATGGTTTTCTTTGAGCAATTCTATGGAGGTGTTCAAATTCTTGTTCGAATGGTGAAAAGTTATTTATATACTAGTTTAATGCATGATTACATACATATACTCTTTGACACTTAACGCTAGGTTTTGTTCTAACATTGCCTTGTAAGATCACTTTGAGTTCAGGGAGGATTACTTAATGGTTTGGAATTTCTATACAATGTTCAGTTTAAGGGTGCAGTTTAATCAGAAAATTAATAATCTCTTCTATTCAATAAATTTGCAGATGGAATTTGATTGGTGGAGCACTGTTTTCCTTCTTGTTTCCTTAGCTTATACTTGCTGAAGTAGCATTCAGTTTGTTTGTGAAAATGGGAATTGAGAAAGAAGGTTCAAAAGGTGGAGGAGGATATGTAGGTGGTTTCTTTCAGCTGTTTGACTGGACTGCAAAATCTCGGAAGAAGTTGTTCTCTAGCAAGTCAGATTTTCCAGGTACAGTTTACTCCAAGTATAATGTCAATAAATCTCATGTATGCTTCTGAAAATTCTTGATTGTATATAAGATCAATCTCTTTCATGGACGGTCATTGATATTTTCTATTGTTAATACTTTCTTTTTCTGTAGAGCTTGCAAAACAGGGGAAGAAAAGTGATGGGAACCTGCCAATGACACGGGTCCATCTGGTGGGAATATGCTATACTAAATCCTTTAATGTCTATCTTATTACTCAATGTGACTAAATTTAAGAAGTTTTGCAATGGTTGTTTATGTTGCAGATGGACGAGTATGAAACTGTGGCTGGTTCAAGTTTTAAAGGAAGTAGTGATTATAGTTGTGCTTCATCCATTACAGATGATGATGGGTACGGAGCTAGAGCTCCTGGGGTAGTAGCCAGGCTTATGGGATTAGATTCCTTGCCCACATCTTCCGAGCCATATTCTAACCCCTTTTTGGATACCGAATCGCTTCAAGATGCTCATTCCTTCAGGAAAAACCTTGATTATAGTCACGACCATCAAATAATGTATTCAGGGAATTTGCTCAACAAGGTAGAAGTCCATGCCAGGGACTTCATGGAATCAAAGCCTCAAAGAATGCTAAGCAGGCCAATAGAGAAATTCCAAACTGAAATTTTGCCTCCTAAATCAGCTAAATCTATTCCAATCACCCACCATAAACTTCTGTCACCTATCAAGAGTCACAGCTTCATTCCATCTAAAAATGCTGCCCACATCATGGAAGCTGCTGCAAAAATTATTGAGTCCGCCCCACAAGCTAATATCAGGAACAAAATGCCTGCTGTTGGGTCTTCTTCAGTACCCTTGAAAGTTCGGGATCTCAAAGAAAAAGTGGAGGCTGCACAGAAAATGCCACTGGTTGGTTCTACTGTACCCTTGAAAGTGAGAGCTTTTAAAGAGAAAGAAGAAGCTGCCAAGAAAATATCCAGGGTTCCCGAAGCTTCTCGAAGGCCTGTTGAGTCTAATGCTGCCAAGTATCTTAAGGGACAGTCTTTAAACAAGAGCTGGAATGGATCAGTAGATACAACATCTTTCAGGGCATCTGATGTAGAAGAAGGTACTTCTGGTGTGAAGAATAAGGGCAAATCCATTTCTCTTGCAATTCAAGCCAAGGTAAATGTTCAGAGAAGAGAAGGTCTACATTCAAGCAATAATCGAAGTTTGGTAGCTCAGAGAGAACAGAATGAGGTTAAGTCAAGCCAGCCCTTCAAGAACCAACAAACTATTCAAAAGAATTTGCATAAAAGATCTTCCATGCATAATCCTTCTGGAGTGCTTAGGCAGAATAATCAGAAGCAAAATTGTGTAACAGATAAAGAAAAGTTGCCTTCAAAACCAGTTTCTGGCATGCAGGGCAGAAAAATGTTGTCTGGGGATTCTTCTAATGTCAGACAGAAACAGCTGAGTCGGACTACTGGGAATGCCAAAGTTGGATCCAGGAAGTTGGACTCAGAAGTGATGGACGGTGAAAAGGGGATTTCATATTCCAACTCAAAGAATGTCCCTAGGAAGAAACGATCAATTGCCAGGGATTCACCTTATGAAAAACATCAGGCTTTTGATAATATTTTCATTAACAAAAATCAGAAGGCAATTCAATCTAATTCAGTTATGGACAGGCATTTTACCTTGGCTGAAGATAACAGAAAGAAAGGCATGGATGTTGTTTCATTTACATTCACAGCCCCTCTTACTCGGTCAATGCCCGGTTCTGAAAGTTCTTGCCGGGTTGAACAGAAAAATGACAGTGTTTATTCTGACAATCGGGGTAAGAGATTAATGCTTGACACAGACAATATGAAGTTGTCTTCTCTGGGTTATAATGTGATCAGGGCAGATGCATTGAGTATGCTTTTGGAGCAGAAGTTAAGGGAACTAAATTATCAAGCGGAGTCTTCCCTCCACGATTCTTTCAAATTGGGATCATCTTCTATTTCTGCACCAATTAGCACTGGATCAAGGTTCCAAGATAAGGGAAACCAATGTGTGCAGCTTACAGATAAACTGGGTAACCAATATGAATCTGATTTTTCATTCACCGATCCTCCAGTGCTTGGTTTGAAACACAAGTTTCAGGTATAGTACTTTTGGACCTTTTAATTTCTAGGAAAACACTAACTTTTTCTCTTCTCATCATGGTTATTGGTGTTACCAATTTTTAGAGCTGCTGGATACCAGTGGAATTATGACTTTGCATCTTTTGATGTTAAATATCTTAAAAAATGAACCTTCGTGACTTCTAAATGGAAAACCACTTCAGAGATAAGACCCTTTTAGTAAAAGATTGGGCCGAGTTTAATTGAAATTCAACTAATAAACCAAACGTTAATTACTGGATTACAAAGTATCCGTTGCTGGGAATTCAAATTTGAATATTTTTCAATATTTTTTTTCTATTTCTATTTTATTTCTATTATAGAATTATATTTCTATTATATAATATGTATATAGAATATAGATTTCTATTAAAAATTAGATAATTCTATTATCTTTATTAAAATTCTAGAATTAAGTTTATTAGAATTCTATTAAATAGATTATAATTGTCTAATTTAGATTATTATTTTTTTATATTATTTTTATTTAGAATAATCTAATTTTATTGTTCATTTTTCATTCAAGTTCCAGAAGTTTGACCCCTCCCTCGAATTTTTTTGTTTTCTTTATTTGCATTTTGGAGATTTATGGTAAATTTTAATGTGTCTATTGGAACACTGTTTGTCTGTTCTATGATTCGCCTTTTCCTTGATTGGCAAGAAAATCTTAGTTGATCTCATGTCAAGTTGAAAAAATTAAATGGGCTTTACTAAGTTCTTTCCAACTTCTGTTGCTGAAACTTCACATTCTCTGAGGATACTGATGCAAATGTTGCATAATCAGGGAGTTGAGGAGATGGACGAGTGCAGCACCAACCATCTTGAAGGCAAGCAGTTGCTTGATTGTCGACATCCTAGTCCAGTTTCTATACTTGAAACCTCTTTTTCGACTGAAAGTTGCAACTCTTCGGACAGTATAGATAGTAGCAGTACAGAAGGTAAAACCATTAGTCTCATATATTTCCTCTGTTAATTTCTTGATTTGTCTATTGACACTCATACATTAAGTATATGCTTACAGGAAATAAGCAGTGTTCGTCTATTCAAGCCCAGGAGGTTCTTGGTTTGAGTTATATGAAAAAGTTCCATCCATTAGAAGTTGATGCAGAGTTATCAGATTCTGCATCATCAACTTCAACAGGAAATGTGGCTAAAAGGAATGCAATTACAATGATTGCAACAGATATTGCTGGATCAACCAAGTGGGAACTGGAATATGTAAAGCAGATCTTGTGTAACGTGGACCTGATGTTTAAAGACTTTGCTATGGGTCAAGCTCATGAGATCATCAATCCTTATCTCTTTGATCTGTTGGAAAACCGAAAAGCTGGATTGGAAAGTGACGGTGATGAGTCTAGGCAGAGCCGGAAGGTATTGTTTGACTGTTTAAGTGAATACATGGATGTAAGATGCAGGCGGTTCATTGCTGGGGGTTGCAGAATGTGGGCGAAAGGAGTAGCAATGGTTAGACGAAAGGAATGGTTAGCTGAAGAAGTATACAAAGAGATTTCCGGATGGAAAGGAATGGGAGATTGTATGGTGGATGAACTTGTAGACAAGGATATGAGCAGTCAATATGGAAGATGGCTGGATTTTGAAGTTGATGAGTTTGCACTTGGTGTAGAAGTTGAAGGTCAAATACTGAATACTCTGGTGGATGAAGTAGTTGCTGATATCTTGCAATTTTAATGCGTTTCAGCTAGAAAATTTATAACTTGCAAATGTATGTTGGTCTGAATGTATGATGATTTCCGGTGGGTTCTTGTATTTTAGGAACTTTAAAATTTTATTCTTCAAAGTACTGCTTCAATTTTAAGGCTTTGTGAATGAACAAGTAAAATTCCAATTCCCATATGTGAAGGTATGATTTGGATAGAGAGATGGAAGGTCTGAAGCATCTTGTGATAATGTACGATATGTCGTACAACCGTTTGGAATTCATTAAGAACCATATTACAAACTTAATTTTTGAGGTTAAACCCAGTGCATCTCGATCAAGCAACAATGTCTAGAGATTCTAACAAAGCAGAATGCTAACAGATTATTGATAAGTGAAAAATATCTTAGACTATTTTACTATCCCATAACCAGCACAATAATTTGTCTCCTTCATCCAATACTTCACACTCATTAATACGAGGACAAACAACACCACCTGTGGCCCAATCATAATCAAACCATTCTTTATCAAATCCTGAGGAATTTGCACAAGTGTACAATTCTGCATTTGATCCCCCAAAACTGCCTTCCTTTTCTTCAACTTTTGCCATTTTGTCTTGTTCCCTCTCTCTTTCCTCACTTGAACTCATTCCCCCACTTGCTTTATTAAATGTATTAAGGCCCTTTATTTCACTATCTAGCCATTGATATGGTCCCGATGCTTCAATTTCTCTGTCCCAATTACGGCAAAGTCCACTTTCCTTGCAAGAACCATGCACAATGAAGTGATCATCAATATTGCCGTCCCCTAAAAGTTTTGGGTACCCAATTTCCATGCTCATTTCTTGGCTACTCTTATCAATTTGTCCTACAGTGCTGCTGCTTTTTACTAAGGTTGCTGTATTTTCTTGTGCTGCTGATTCAAGTGCTTCAGTTATTGCACCATTGCTCTTAACTCGCCCCCCCTTTCGCTTGCATCCTCCAGCTACCTTGACAGCATTTATGTCGCTCGGTGGAGTTGAGTTATTTCTAGACTTGGAGAAGCTGTAAAATTTTCTGCTTAAATGCGAGTTCCAATAGTTCTTTATCTCATTATCTGTCCGTCCCGGTAGATGTGCGGCTATCAAAGACCACCTATAACATTAAATACGTGCCAGTGTGTAAATATGCTTCGTTTTTGTACCAGGAGCAGTAACTTCTAATCAAGCATAACTATGGCATTCTACTTTTGTGTTTAGACTCTAAATAGGATGCAACAATGCCTGTCTGTGTTCAAATCGCTCAATTGAATTAGAACCAGTAAGTGCTCTACCCTGAGCATTCATCCATTCACCACCCAGATGAAAGTTATTTTAAGTACAAACTCAATAGCTTGTCATTGAGTGATAATATCAAGAACTCACAAATCAATCTTATTGAAGATATACCTTTACGTGAGTTAGTATGGAAATATATGCGAGCATGTTTCAGGGGAACAAAATAGTAAAAGAACCCCTTAAAAGAAGAAAAAATAAACAGATCACCTGTTGCCCAAAGAAGAATGCAGCTTAACAATGGTTTCTTCCTCTTCAGTAGTGATATTCCCTTTCTTAAGGTCAGCTCTTAAATAGTTTATCCATCTCAGTCTACAACTCTTGCCACATCTCAACAAACCTTAAAACAATGGAAACGATGTTTATCATATGCATGCATCCTTCTAGGCTATATTTTATATATACAAAATTAAATAATCGAACCCAGTAGTAGTTTTACAATTCAAATACATATAAGTTTGGTACCTGCATTTTTGGGTAATGATCTCCAAGAGCCTTCCCCATTTGCTTGAATGTATTTGGTTAATATTTCATCTTCTTCTTCTGTCCATCTTCCCTTCTTCAACCCCACTTTCTCACAGCAAGGTGCCCTTCCCATCTCTATTTCAGACAAAAATACACAAGCAGAAGGTTTGCAGAGACTTTGGCAGTTGTCTAAAGTTAGTCTTGCAACTTTGTTGGAAATTTGATGGTAGAGATTAAATAAGAGAGAGATAGAGGTGGCATAAATGTACAAACCGAAGCTTATCTTGCCATCCACCGCAATTGTAATTGTGACAAGGTAGGTTCAAGTTAAACTTGCTAATTAATGATAGCTTCAAGTGTTCCTTTTGTTCCAAAATGGGCACGTATTACCAATCAGGATCACACATTCTGCCCTGTCAATTATTTACTTTCTTTGCTTGAATATGTGAATTCTGCTTTTTATTTTCCTTTGCCGCCTCCCCCCAAATTAATTCCTTTTGTACATAATACACCACTTTGATATCGTCCTCTACCTAAAATGGACTCAAAATGTCTATGCTTATAAAAGATCTGGGCTCCATTCCCTCCCCGTTCCAGCCTTTCTGTCTCCACTCACCAGATGTTTCCTCATGAGGTCTTCTTCCACCGAGTTCTTAATTCCTAATTGCTGCTGCAAATAGAATGCGTTTCTTACGATTCCCGTGATTGCAAATTACTAGGAGAACGAATACATGGCCGGGCGATGAGATGAGAGAATTCAAATTCACCCGGGCATTTCCTGAACGACCCTTGAAATCCACTTGCAGTAGCAGCAGCATGCTGCTGGCCGAGTGATCAATGCATTCCTTGTCAAATTCATGACACTACTGGGGTGAGGCGTGGTCCAAATCTATAAAGAGAGTCACAACACAATATGACATTGGTATTTTAATAACCCCTCCTTGTGTTCCTCTTTATTTTGCCCAACTACAAGTCTCCCTCGGACAGCTTTGGTATGACTGTCAGTACGGTATGCATTTTCCTGCGAGTGAGTAATTCATATTCATGGACCACTTCTCCTAATTCCTAGATGAACTAACTAACATGTTCATTCTTCTATCTATCAATTTCACAGAACACATGCACATAACCTTAACGGTGACAGACCATTGAAAGCAACTGGCATCGTTAAATCGATGACATCCAGTAAGAAAACTGATCATGGAATTATCTGGTAATGTTTCTGTATCAATGAAAGAAAAGCACAGATGAATTTTCAGCATCCTAATTAATTCAACTTGTAAAATCTCTTGAGCGATATAAGAAATCTGAAGTTCCAACCTCCCTAACACCAGATTAAAAATATATATGAAAAAGCCTGAAATTGAGAGGGGAACTATAAGCTTATCTGACATATTCAAGTGCTGCTTCTTGCAGTTACAAGATTAATCACACATAATGCTCTGTCTACATTGAAATGATTAGAATTACAGTCCAACGAACAGTAGTTTCTATTTTGCAGTTTAAAAAAAAAATAATACCAAAAGTCTTCTATTTCCATCAACTGCTAAAAAACAGAAGTTGAATTTACATCAATATCAACTGAAGCAATATTTACCATCGACATGATTTTTTTGGGTGCATAAGTTAGTTACTTAAATACCTCATACATATCAAAACATTTGCAAGCTTATCGAAGATCAACTACATCAAATCTTAAATTGGCATTCAAAAAGACATGTGAACAATGCTCATATATAGGGCTTCCATCTTCGGGTTCTTCATGCGGATGGAAACCCTGCTGCTGGCAATTACGTATGACAGAAACACCACTGGGGTCAGACAGATGAAATATCCCATGCGGGCTGCAGTAGCACAGAAGAAATAAATTAGCACGCAATTAGTAAGATAAAAGTAATTCATAAATAAGGTGATCTCATAATTTTTTTTTCAGAACTGTGAACAGACTAATCAGGCCAACAAAAATAGGCCAGAAGTTTTTAAAGGAACGAAGGTACAGAACAGTGACCAAAAAGCCAAACAAAGTATACCAAGACTGCACCTACCAGAAGTCAAAATCCTATTTTCAGTTTTTGGTCTATGCATGCATCATCAATGATGGATCAGACATTTTCTACAAGAATATCAGTTTTCCATGTACAAAGAATATTTACAGAGTATGAAACTCTGAACTCATATGTATTGCATGGAACAACTGATGCTTAGTCAAATGACCAAATAGAATTGGAAATGATAAACAAAGGAGTACTTTTCAGTTGCTCGTCAAACGCATGTTTCACAGCCATTTTCATTTTGCAAGTGAATATGCTTGCTAGAAAATTTAATGCCATAGTCACGTGCAGGAAAATGCAACCTACCTTGATGTATCAGTTGGGGCCATGACAATTGCAACTGCTTCAGGCAACATAATCTATAAAGAATTTTACAAAATAAATCCATTCAGCGGAACTAATACAATAAGAAAAAAGGGACATTGAGAGACAAAGAAAAACAAGAAAGACCATATGTAGCTATGTCCTAAGCTGTGAGAAACAGCTAATGCTTGTCAAATTACATAAACAAACTAGTTTAAGAAATAGATAATAGCATCACAGTTCTTACCTGATAAGAGTAATGAGTGTGCAGATCTACTGATGACATGAAACAAGTTTGCGATGGGTGTGTCTGAAAGTAAATGAAAATCAAATAACATAAATCTCCATGGATAAACTATATAGAATAGACTATAATAAATCTGCACAACAAAGCCATCAGTAAAGCCTGACTAATAAATGGAAGCATGGATTAACTTTTTGTCAGCACCAACTTCATTACTTCATCACATTCAGAGCAAAATAATTAAAGAAGTTATCAAACAGTAGAGCATTCTATGTTTTCAGTTCAAAATATCACACCTAGCCACCAACCTAGTAGACAAAAGCAAACATATCTGCATCTTAAAAAGTGCCACACATACTTGGACAATGGGCAATAGATTTGGCAGAGTAGTTAAATTGACAAATAGCTGAAAGTTACTGGCCATCGTGGCCTTGAGAACTTACATGAATCCAGCCAAGAGTGAAAAGAGATAATCTATCTTGAACTTCAAACATTTCTTCTTCATTCAATGTCTGGCACTGAACATTAAAATAGTGTTAGGGCTATAGTATTAAAAGCATATTACAAAAAGCTGCCAATATATAGATGGAGTGATATCAAAGTCAAGACGTACAGCCAAAAATCAAATGCTGTTTGCAAAGTAATTTAGGTTTACAAAACCATCACATTATTTAGAATTTCTCCAAGGCTTGAGTTTTAAAACTTAAAGGTACTGCCATTCGAATTTGAGCTAAATCCAAAAGTAGTTTGCTTTCATCTAAAGACACCGAGAAAATAAAAAGGCCAAGAGAACTAAACACTAAAATGAACTTAAAAAACAGTAAACTAATATTGTTGCAAGAAGGAACTTAAAATAAATAAAACAGAGAGAGTAAAAGAAATTGCTAACATACCGAATCAGAAGTTGATTTCTGCTTTGGGATAATGAGTGTAGTGATATGAAAAACTCTGTTTTTCTGCAGCAATAAAAAAAAAATATAAGAAACAAGGTGAAACAATATTTGCTCCTAGTAAGGAGGCCTGCACCCACCCTCCCAGCTAAACGAAGCACTTTACTCTTTTCCCACAAAAAAAATCAGTTCGCTTACCAGTGAACCAGCAAGAACACCACAGGTTTCTAAATTTTTTTCTGTATTTGCCCTAGCCAATCTCAAGAAATCTTGCATCAATTTTACTGGCTGCAAAGTAAAAAGAGAGACACTAGAATCATGCCCATGATCAATAACATAACCATATATGAGGGCAAACAAATGTCATAATAACCAGCTAGCAAGAAAGAAAAAGAGAAACTGCAATAACAACATTATTTCAGCGTAAAGAGACCTACAATATGTAAATGTTGATATGAATTAGAGTTCGTCATTCCATCCTGAGAAGGCTTTGCTGGACCAGGTCTTGGATCTGCAACTCTAGATGGGGATATTGGAGCAATGTCCTGCTGCACTTGAGCAAGAACAGGAGGAGGAGAAGGCTGCTTGATACTGACAAACTGGAAAGGATCCTCTCTTGCTTCATTAACAATTGGTGGACAAAACTCCTCAGGACGTGACCATCTACCATCGTCTAAGGAGAGAACTGACTCCATAGTGGATATGGCTCCTCCAGGATCACCATCTTTTACTGGCACAATATCACGTTGTCCAGCCTGATTCAGGCTATTATGGTAGATGACACCAGATAAAAAAATGTTAAAACAGCCACAATATAGAAAGAGAAACTTATCAAGAGTTATCTTGATGCACTTACAAAAATTTCAAAATTTTCTTAATATCGTAAAGAAAACAATGACATAATGACAAAGTAAAAGAACCTTATCAGACAACAAATAAGTTTAAGGAAACATGTTTGAAGATTTAAACAAGAACAAATAAATTCTGCACAAGAAAAAAGTCGCACCTTGTGTCTTCAGTAGGGGTTAAGTCAGTGCTGCTTGGATATTGTACCTGTATTATTGCAAAATGGAATTATCAGTTGATACACTCTGTACATTTCAGACAGAAAAGAAATTATAAGTTTGATTATGAAAAAGCCACAGATAAAACACCTTCAACTCTGCACTAGGTCCAAGCCATTGGCCTTGAAGACCATTTGGGCCTAAAAATGAGTGCCTAGACAAAGTTTCTTCCTTTGGAAGGGGCAGATTAAAAGATCTGCATATATCCAGGAAAACTGGCAAGTCAATTATACAGAAACTGGCATACCAAGGTTTTATTCTTAGTCATTGTACATAACAAAAATAACTAATCTAGCTTTTATATATGACAAGTTCAAAATTGCTTTTCAAGAAAAAGAAAACCAACAAGATGAAGAAAATTATATGCTCAATGAAACCAAAAAGAAGATCACCCACAGACAACACTGCACAACCTCTATGTCAAACAATTCATTACATACAAGGCAATTTCACCCAAATAATAATAATAATAAGGCAAAACAACGCATTAATATACAGGATTATACATGCTGCTATTCACTAGCTCACTTGCTGCTGCAACTAGCTAAAATACAAAGCATGTTGTCCACATGCCCCAAACCTGTTAATAATGACTGTGTCATCAGGGAACAAAAAATACTCACAGCTTCTGGAACTGCTTGTGAATTTGCATGGAATTTGAAGATGAAATTTGGGTATGATCACTGTTATTCCTCCTTGATGACTGAATTGCCATGCTAGCAGGCTGCAGCAAATTAAATAGGGAAAAACAAAATCAACAAATAGAAAATAATACACTGAAGTGCAACAAACATAAGAAAAAAGATTGTAGGGAGTAGACAGAAATGTTAAGGCATTCCATGCACTACATGCAAATAAACAAGAAGATAAAAAAGCAGTACAATTGGGATTCCATTATAAAGGGAAGAAGGAAAAAGATAAAATGAAAAACAATATGCAATCGAAACTGCTTCCTGAGCACTTAAATATCAAATAAGACCACTAGATAATATTAGCACAGCCACTATCATATCAAAGTTTCACACCAATCAGATACCAATAATGCTAATGCTTCAGACCTGTTTCACATCCATTCTTGGGTTAGATTCTTTATTCACGGCATACAATTCCAAACAAGATGTTTTTGCACTATATTTGGCGCTATCCGAGCCATCAAGTTCAAGCAATTGAACTCCTCCATGGGATCTACTCAGCTCATGCAGTCTATGCTGGAATTCTGGCTTCAAAGCTTCAAGCTCATCCAGTACAGGAATCAATCTCTGGAATAACAAATATAACATCCAAATTAAACAATGTTACCCTAGGAACGGAACTTATAATAGCTACAAGAACTAATATGCCTCACCTTCCTATAAGTTGCTCTTTCTTTTGGAAGTATCGCCATGTAATCCCGATGGAATGGTATAGTTTCTGACACCAAACTGTGAAGAGATCAAGATAAGCTTATAGAAACAATTTGTCAAATATAAGATGCAATTTAGAGCTTTTGAATATTGTTTCACGAGGTCCTGATAACCCTGAGCCTATTTTTTGACGTTCCAACAACCCCGAAAACATCAGGGTTCAATATTTTGAGAGAACTTCAGAATTCAATTCGACCAATAACCCAAGGATTCTAACAGTTAGAATCCACAAAGTCTAACCCCCTACTACAAACAAACTACCCACTATTTGCGACTGTCGAGTAGTAGAAAATGGTTAAGCAGCTGCCGAGTAGCAGGAAGTGGTTAAACAACTGCCGAGAAGTGGAAAGCAATTAAATGACTGAAGAGGAGTCTATAAAGGGGGGAGACGTTTCCAAAAAGGTAGGAAAAATTATCTTGAGGTCTGTTATTCTGTTACTTTAATTTTTAGAACACCTATTCTCCATTCTGACTTAAGTATCGAAGAGTCTTTGCCGGGAAAGCCGGCTTCTCTGATTTGTGGTTGTTTTGCAGTGAAACTTGAAGAGGCTAGGAAGAGATCTGCGAGTTGGCATCAAGCAAAAATCTGGTGCGAACAAATATAATTTCCATGCAATATTACATTATGCATCTGAATTGCGAACCAAACAGACCTCATAATGTTATGCATTCCTTACCTTGAATATCTAAGAAGTATTATGTACATATCTACAATATTCTTTTCCTCTCTGTAAATACTAGCCTGGACATAATCAAAAAATAAAAATCACTTAATATAATTGAGAATATAAGCATAATAATGTTAATCGTTATATCAAAACCACTAATGGCGGCGATTTAATCAAACGAATAAACTCATTAGGTCTAATCTCGAAGGTAATGGCATTTCACAGAAACTTAATTGCGAAGATAATCAAAGAACTGAAACGGCGATAAACCTGTTTGAGAAGATTATCAGCAATTCGATAGTAATATCGGAGAGGAATCCGATTATCGACTTCGACTTTTCTAGCAAGGGAATCCACGTTGATCTTCATTTTGTATTTTGTTTTCCTTCAGCCGCGTTTGTTGCCGGCTTTATTGAACTCAGGCCAAATTCTTAGGAAACGCCACGTGCCCTCTGACAGGAAGCTCCGATCAATCTCCCGACGTGCAAGCGAAGGCAAGGGAAAAACTCGTCCGATTCGACCAAGGGAGGCCTTCTATTCTATGTCGACATAGTGAGGTGCAGAGGAGTTTTGTTTAGATACGGGTATGAACACGATTTCTCTGCTCGTGTTCCAGTAACCTCGTGCCAAATGTAAGGGTAATTTTGTAAATCAACGATGTAACGAAGCATCCTTGTTTGTTGAAATCTGGTTATTATCAAATTTATCCATATAGTTTGAAAATGTAATAAATTAGTCCACATGTTTACCAATTACTTTAAATTAGTCAATCGGTCCAATTCCATTGATCCAAATTAATAAAACTGAAACTTGAATACATGTTAGGATGCAAAGGCTGCAACAAAAGCTTTACAGACAAGCGCAGATTTACACAAAATACTTTGAAGAAAAAGAAATAGGGATTCAAAATCCTTACTACACAGGCACAATTAACAGGACAACACCAGAAAATTCTTAGTACATGCTCATTTGCTTGGCAAATCATGGTGGGATACCAATAGAGTGGCATAGAGAAACTCATTCCAGGAGTCTGGAACACCAGGAAGGCACCAGTGGCTGCAATCCTGGAGCATTCGAGGGCTTCTTTGGATCTCTTGTTGCCTGTAAATCGAAGGATGTCCATCTTGTCTGTAGTCTGTCATTTTTGTAATGTTGAGATAAAACACTGGTGTTTTCATTTCTGCTATTACTGATTCCAGGATTCTCATCATCCATGGATATGGAGCAATGTTAGTGTCATTGGTTATAGGATGTGATTCGCCATCACAGAAGCCTCCAGTGTTCCATTGCCCTTTCCTGTAATGCCAACAAAATATGTTTACAAGCCTGCTGCTTCTGATATATTCCTTTCCGCAGCTAGTTTCATGGTAGTTTAACTCAAATTTACCTGAAGTGAGAAGCTGAGTAGCCGCGAAAAAAGACTCTGGTACGGTTGCTGTCAATATTTGCATCAACCCATTGAGCCCATGTACGCAAGGCTTTTGTGTATGCTTCTTTCACTTCTAGTCTGTTATAGACATGGCTGCCTTCCTGGAAGTAATTATAGCTAAAAATAAAAAAACAGAGAAGAAACATCAGAGAATTATTAGTTGGTTTAATTAGTAACCAAGGACTATCACTCAAACCATGAAACTTTACCCCCTATAGGTTTTCTTGTGAGTCCACCAGTGACCAGTGTTGAAGATGATAATATCAGCATCATAGTACTTTGAGGAAGAGCCCTGGATCATGTCAAGCCTCAGTGTTTCTCTTCGGTCTCCTGTCTTATCAGAGATTTTCCATTCTTGAACAAGGAATGGTGATCTGATGAAGTCAATTGAGCATTTGTAATCCTACGACAGTGCAGAAACATAAACAGCATGTCGTAAAAAACAAATTTGGTACAATTCTGAATTGTTTAACGAACAAGATCAACAATGAAATGACAATATTGAATGCTTACTCTGAATTTGAATGAATAGGGACCCGGAGTCCTGAACTGTCTCCTACCAGAAACTTCATACAGTCTGTTCTTTTCCTTCAAAGATTCTCTCAATGCACAGATCAAAGATTCCCACATATTCCTATTCAAAGAATCACCAACAAAAACCAATCTTTTCCCTCTCAACATCCGCAACATTTTTCTCCCATCAAACCTGTACAAAATCCAACAAACACAACACCAATACCACAAATATAAAAAATGACCAAACTATTCAAAGCAGAAACTACAAGCTTTGATGTCAAACCTTGGAAGTTGACACCCATGTGGCTTCCACTTATATCTGAGATAATCCGAATCAGGCCTTCCATTCTTGAAACAATTGAATGCATCATCAATGTAAGGACAAGACCCAGGTGGGTAAAGGGATCCAGAATCATTCACCGCAATCCATTTACCATTAAAGATATCGCAGGAACTCAGGTTTCTAATTCTGTTATAACGTTCTTGATCTTTTCTTGAAATTCCATGAGTTCTTGCAACAGCAGCGACCGAAGAGAGCGTGCAGTTGCTCTCAGAATCCAAGACAAGACAGGTGTTTGAAGAAGACACCGAAGAGAAAGGATAGATGTAGTAGTTTGCAGCAAAGAGAAGGCGAGAAGTGAGAGTTGAGGCTATAACGGTTGCCGAGTGATTGGTTTGTGATGCTGAGAGAAAGAGAAGTGAGAGAAGGAGAAGTAAAATGATTAGAATGTGGGTTCTTGCGAGGTTCATGAGAGAGGACGATAGATTCTTGAAAGATGCCATTTGAGGTTTAACAGAGAAATGAATGGGGAAGAACGGTGTTGGTATGAATCAGTTCAGTGGATTCAAGACCATTTGATCGTGAAGAGAAAAGATTTTTGGAGGGAAGGCTAACTGTAATATTGAGCTTCTTGGTTGACAAGAAACTGCTATTGGTGTTTATTTTTCTGTTGTTAATTCAGGTTCAACTGCGGGAGAGGTCTCAATTAGAAGACAAGAGAGCAATTTAATTTTGATTTTGGTTTCCAAAATCGCTTTATAAGGGTGGGTGCTGATCAGTTCAACTAGTGTAGTAAAGCTGTTTGAAGTGGTATAAGAAAAATATTAACCAGTACCTATTGATTCTCAATCAAGTTCGATGGTTAATTATTTACAATTCCAAGATTGGCATTAGGTTTTCCAGTCTATTTCAATGGCTAAATTTTGGTCTCCAAAGTCGTCATGGTATGAAGGAGCAAATGAGGAGCAAAAGCATACACAGATATGCTTACAGTTCATCATCAATGTAAACTAAGTAATCTGCCATTATTATTAATCAAATCCGCACTGGTAATTCTGTAAAGACATATATACTCGTATTACTTTTCTCAGTAACGGAAGGTATGCATTATCATAGGTATATTTCTCTATCTCAGAAACAGAAGGTATGCATTATCATACGTATATTTCTTACATACTGCAAGAAACATACAAGAAAACATGAATTCTTCACAAGCTTATAAACATCAGTCTTCATATGTGACTATACCAGCAATAAACCACGAACTAAGATCATCAACCCAAATCCGAACAGAATTCTGCTGACAGCCTGGTGTGCACTGTTTTCTTCAGCTTCAATGTGCTCAGCCACATTGAAATTACCTAGAGAACACAAACGCCTGCAGATCAATATATTTTACATTACCCAAAGAAGATTTTATCTAGGTAAGCTAGTGATAAACAACCTCTTTCCGGGCCATGGCCACATCCTCCATTAATTGTGTCTCTAACATCCCGTATGGTTGCCCTATTGTAGAATACAAAGTGTGACAAAATGTTTTCTATGCAGTTTAGCACTAGGTGAGTTTCTTTAAGGCACGGGCCATTGCAGTATGTGTCTGTGTAATCGAGAGGCACGTTAAGGTTTCCACTCGCGGTCAGTCTGTAGGATTCTTCACAGCTGCTGTAAATCTGCTGGTTGGCCCAAAGAGAAAGTGTAAGAAACTTATGTAGAAAAGAAGAAATGATACAGAATTTTATGTATATGCTCTTACTGACATATTTATTATTAAAGCATAGCAAGGCTTTGGCGACAATTTCAGCTGGATCACCACCTGCAACTCCTGTTTGTTCAGTCGTATCTTCTTCTGCCTTCCCTATCAAGAATAAATGCAAAACAATCAATACCTGTAGAGAAGAAGAAATTACAGGGAATTACTTCATTTCCTCCATCGGATACCTAAGTTGCTGCAAAAGAAAGCAATGCAAAAAAGAATTACAGCTAAAACCCGGAGCTCAAGTTTTACAGGGTAAGCCATTGTAAAAATTTGAAGGGATTTCAAAATTCTGAAAGAGAGGAATAAGCTGAGGCTAAGTATATAACAATTTGTGTCACTGTTCTGGTTCGTTGCTAAGCATACATTTTTCAATTCTCATTTTGACTAACGTAACCTGTGTTACCAATATTTGAACAATTTAACAAATGACTAACACTCATCTGCGTGATATGTACACTTTTCATTCCATTGAACATGGCGTCAAACTGAATCATCTAGAGTCTTACTCAATCTTCTGCAAATGGTTAACAATGGATTTAACAAGTTTGGTGAATTTCGTTGGACGATAAATAAACTGCAAGTTTGGTTTGCTTTTCTATTTTGGGTGTAAATTTGGAGGAATGGAGAGAGAGAGTAGTTGGAGTGCCAGTCACCAACTATTACCTTTTAAGGACTTTCTTGTCTTTTAGAGTGCTAAAAATCAAACCTAAAAGAGTTCGTTAGGAAGGAATTAGTATTTGCTTCATGGCCTAAGAAATCCACGCAGGGAAGTATCGCAATGAGTAGAAGTGAACATGTGGCACACTAGAGACATTTCAAGATATTCCATTCTGCATCTTCCATCAGGTTTACTAAACCCATAGGTTCAAGCCTCTTCTGAATCACGACCGAGTCATTTACAAGGATATGTTACCATGAATAGAGAAATCATTTTTCCTTGGAAAGGCGTCAATACATATAAGGAGTGGCATTATTACAAATAAGTTAGCCACCTGAAAGTAATTGAAAAAAAAATGTAATCATAATAGGGTGAAATTTATGAATAGAGTGAATGCAAGTCATCGCTGACAGGAATATGGAGCCATTTAAATTCCCGGGAAAAACACAAAAAATTGGGATGCATTTCTGCTGGATATCCAGTCACCCCATTGATTAATTTCTGCTTCACTTGGGAGAGTTACCATTTGCAGCGGCAAGCTCCATGGATCATACTTCACACTTTTGCTTTTATAAGAATGTTGTATTGTGTGTGTTGTCATACGTGATACACTGATTCTCCTTGACTTTAGATACTTCTCTTCCAATGAGCCATTACTTTTCAAATCATGGAATGATAGCACAATTTCAGTAATACGTGAAGATTGCAATGGAAGTTCAAGGTAAGTCATGAAAAGAAACACGCCTTACACCCTCGCCCCAACAACAGCTGCCAATCTGCTGATTTCTGCACCTCACTTACCGGGGCAACAACAGAGCAACATATCTATTTCTCGTTGCTTCAACTGAAGTCTGTTCCTTGCAATAGTGCCATAGAATGAAAGCTTGAGCCCTACACAAAGCTAAATCCAAATGGACTCATCAGGAATAAGTGCAACATTCTGCCAGAGAACTCATAATATTTCATGTGGGAAAATCTGGAGCATCTTATCCTATGATATAAATGGTTCCACAATTGCTATCGGCAAAATAGCAGCCTCAAAATTTATAACTGTATCAGCTTCAAAAATTTTAACCGTGAAGCAGAGCTAGCACATAACCAGTTGAACCCTGATCCTACAGATTAGGAATGGATTTTAAAGAAATTCCCCTCTCATTACATCTTTTGGCTATATCGCGAGCCTCTTCAAAGCAAGCCTGCTGCTCGAGGGTTTCCAAAATTAAGTTAGATGTATAAGCATCAGGACTGCAACCATTTGCTTCCATTGAAAGAAACATCTGCTTTGCTTCATCAAATTTTCCTGATTCGCATAGTGCCTTGATTAAAGCACCATACGAATAGTTGTCAGGACTCAGGCCCAGGGTCACCATAGAAACAAAGAGCTTCTCTGCCTTCTCTATCTTATGCATTCTACAAAAACTTTGAATGAGAGCATTGAAAGAGTAAACATCTGGACTTACTCCATCTGCCTGCATCTTTCTTAAAAGTCTCAATGCTCTAGCAACATCACCAATTACACATAAAGAACGGATCATTATGTTGTATGTGATAGTATTTGGAGTGACACCCCACTCAACCATTTCACTGAGACAACCTAAAGCATCCTCAATCCGATGTGCTCGGCAAAGGCAGTCGATTATTGAAGTAAAAGTGAATATATCAGGTTTAAAACCACATTCTAAAAGCATCTCCAAAACTTCGCGGGCTTTATTTACCTCACTATCCTTGCAGTACCCACTAATTAGAGTATTGAATGTGACAAGATTTGGAACAATCCCTCTATCTCTCATCTCTCTGAAAATCTTTGCTGCCCTGTCCATCATGTTGGCTTTGCAGAAACAATCAATTACCATGTTATATGAATGTACATTTGCTACAAATCCATCCCTGACCATATGATTAAAATAGCGATCCCCATCCATAACTCTCCATGCTTTGTACAATGCTTCCATAAGCAGAAGATAAGTACTGAACCCTGGTTTCACACCTCGCTCAATAAAACTATCCAATATACCACATGTCTCATTAAGATCCAATTCCTTTATCAAACAAGTCATAGTGCTGTTAAATGTTGAACTCTTGGGCAAGTAACCACTGTCACCCATCTTTATCAAGAACATGGCAGCCTCTCTTGCCATTGATTTGTTTGAAAGACAATACAGTAGAGTATCGCAAGCTAATTTTTGCATAAGAGGTTCCCTCTCCATAAACCTTACTAACAATTCAAATGCCTTAGGAGGGTCAAAACAACGGAAAACCCCATGAACCAATGATCTAACAGTAGCTTCATTTGGACTAACATTCCTTTCCTTCATTATCTCAAAAACCCTAAACGCTTCATCAACCCTCTTTGCATTACAATATCCATCAATTAGGATTGTGTACGTAAACACATTTGGTACATGTCCCAATCCCTCCATCTGTTTGACTAACCGAAGCGCCTCATCCACCACACCGATTCTACAGACTCCATGAATAAGTATATTGTACGTAAATCTATCCGGCTTGCAGTTATCCACTGACATTTGTTGAAACTTCAAATAGGCTAAATCAATGGAATGGGATTTCACCAATGCATCAATAACCGCATTATACAACCTTGTATTAGGACTAATACCCAAAAATGATATTTGACCAAAAATGTCAGCACAATATTTGGCCAATCCTAACCTGCCCCAACAACCAATCAAAACGCAAAGCAAATCCTCAGTAACACGAAAACCCGAATTTTTAATATCTCTAAGCAACTCAACAGACAAAATAACAGGACCTTTTCTATAAAGTACGTTAGCTAAAACTCCCTTAACCGATTGATCCTTCGCCAATAACTGGTCGAGATTAGAAACCCAGATATAAAATCTTAGAGAATGTAATGGGTTTTCTTGATTTTGCAAAACACTCACCACAACCCGAGATGTCAAGTTGATTCTTTTAGCTTTTAATTCATGGTTTAGCAATAAAAACCAATCCTTTTTCCCAAGAACTTGAGAAATGTAACCATGATCAATCCGTTTAACGTGTTTTTGAGCTGAAATACGACTAGTTGAGAGAGAAGCACAGTTGGGTTTGTTGGGAATATGAGAATTCAGTGAAGAAGAAGATAACGAGTTACCTATTGGAGAAGCTTCAGCGTTGTTGCTATTGTTTTGGGTCTGCTTTGGTTTCAGTTTGGGATTTGAGTGGTTTTGATGGCTGAATATTCTCTGATTAGATGATTCTTCAGAGAGATTTTTGGGCGTAGGTTTTGCCCTAGAAGCTAAGGAAGAAAACCGTTTCATGTCCCTCCGGCGAGGCAGGAAACCAAATGTATGACATGTTAGCTAAAAGAAATGGGAATTCGAAGACAAAACGACTTGTCGTTTTTTCTCGAAAGGTTCTCGTTTAATGAAAAAAGGCATTTTCAGGCCCATTAGGTATTGAGCCAGGCGATTTAAAATCCAAGTTTGGATACAAGTTTAATAACTTATTGGGTCTCCACTTTGATTGCCATGTAGTGGTACATTTAGAAATTTTGACTACACTGAAATCCTTTATTGTAAAGGAAATTCCTATTTCTTTTCTCACAAGTTCACCATTTAATCTTGTTTGTCTCTGAATTTATATTTGCCCTCGATCTGTCGGTTGACTGAGAATGACTTTAGCAGATAAAATAGAAGATCTCTTCTTGATTATAGTTCTTTTGCAGATCATCGAAGTTGATGATGGCATATTCATGATTCTCTTCATTTTTATCAATCCTTTTGGTTTAATTTCTTTGATATTTTATCATTCTTTTTAGTACTGTACTAGTTCAATACCTCTGCCAGGATTTCTTTCTTTGTACCCTCGTATTCTTTATTCTTGAAGTATTGAATTATTGAACATGTAAACCATGAACATGAATTATTGAAGCATTCAATTATTGAACAATAATCTCCTTACTCGTTCGGTATCAAAAGCTCAGAATATTCATTCATTCGCGTGACGTGATGTGCTCCCCAAAACAATGTCGTATATCCCAAAATATCTGTCACTTGATCACCAATTTCCTCAACCATTTCAATCATAAATAATCATTTCTCCATTAATTTCATTGTAATCTTGCATTCAGCTCCCTTTTGCACCAGTATGGAACTGGAAATTGACCTTCACAGCAAATCAGTAGCGTTGATAGTTGGGGTGACGAGCATGGCTGGTTTGAGCTTAGCCGAAGCCTTAAAGAGTCCCAAAGCCTTTGGCGGCCCCTGGATAGTCTATGAGTCCGAAGCCAAGCTGGTTCCCCTCCTCTATCGTCGATCGCTGCATTACCTTCGACGCCACAAACTCCGATGACACCGAGGAGAAACTCTCTCCGATATCTCACGAAATCACCCATGTCTTCTGGGTTGCAATTCAAGTGCGTGAAACTGAAGAAGCCAACGTTAAAATCAACGAAGCCATGTTAGGCAACCGTGCTCAATGTCCTAAAATGGTCTCCGGTTTCACGGCTTAGCCACATCAGCTTGTAGACGGGAACTCAACAAGACATGGGCCCGGTCCGCGTTCCGGTCCATTAGGCCCAACTCATCCCTCACGATCCACCCTTACGCGAAGACTTTCCCCGGCTACCTTTCCCCAACTTATACTACACGCTGGCAGACATCGTGGCATCATACGGATCACCGTTCTTCGATCTTATTAGGCGCGTCTTCAAGGAGCGTGTACAACACTCTGCTGACTCTATCGCTCCATGCTGCAATACGTGGGAACATTTTTGCGACACGTCAGACGCCGAGCAACGTATATGGGCCGCACTGACCGCTTCTGCAAAGAATCAAGCCTGTAATTGCACTAACGGATGTTTTCACGTGGAAGGGTGTATGGAAAGTAATGTGTGACGTCTTTGATGTTGAACTTGTACCATTAGATGAAGACGATGAGTTTGATTTTTCGGGGATGATGAAACAGAAAGGAAACGTATGGGATGAGATAGTGGAACAACATGGGCTACACAAGACCAAGTTGGAGGAGATTACTTGTTTTGAGGCACTTAATAACGTGTTGCATTTCGAATTTCAACGTGTTTGTTGCAAGAATAAGAGTCGAGAATTTGGGTTTGTCGGGTATTGTGATACGCTCAAGAGTAATGGCATTTGGGTTCGGAGATTGAGAGACATGAACATCATACGTTGAAATATAGATCAACGTAGTACGTTTTTCTGATTAATGTTATGATATAATGATTTTCAATGTGTTCTAACCTACTACTCTGCCTGCAAAAAGTCCATTAACCAAAACTAGAAACCACAAATAATTTGAGTTACTGTAACTAGTTGCAAGTTACATAATGACTGAAACCTGGCTACTCATATGGTGACTATCTCGGCCGGAACTGCAACCTGGTCTTCTTGGCGGTAGTTGCTGGTGCGGAGTTCTCTGTAGTTTTGGTCTCAGAGTCTCCATTGCCCACTGTGGGATTTTGGTTCACTCCAGCACGTTGCTGTTTCCTCATCACATCGCATCACTTTTTAAGTGAGATAATCATGAGTAATTAAGCTTCCAATCCTGGATGGGGGATCACTTGTAGGAATGACATAATGCCAATCCACTGCTGTTTCCTCATCACATCACAACACGTTTTAAGTGAGATAACCATGAGTAATTATGCAATACAGGAACAAAGTACCTTGTATATTGTTCAGTCTGCTGAATCAAAGAAGGCACTAGTAGAACCAGCCGACGACTTGAATTCATTGTTGTATAATCTTTTACTCTCTTGCCGCCATTGTTGTACTGTGATCAATATGCTTAAATTTTAGAAGTATGGGGTTGGACATGTGAGAGATTCTAGTTCTTGTATGAATTAAAGAGCTCCTCTTACTTTCGGAACACAAATATTACAATAAGAAGGTACAAGAAACAAGGCTAACAGCCAGAAAAACTTGAGCTGGTTTATTTATTGCTTGCCATTCAACAATTCCATTCCATTTCATTCAATTCTGCTTTTGGGAATGGATTGGAATTCAATACCTATTCTATGTAACTAAAACAAACAATTAGAATTACTAGTACTTGTAACTTTTACAATTGCTTATGATTTGTCCCTCCATTCTTCCCTTTGCTTGTGCATTGATCAAGGAAGACAATTGGAACATTATTAAGATTTGATCTCCTCCAAACTTGATTGAAGTGAGACTGAATGCTTGACGTCTCCAATATGAATATCATGTTCACCCATTGGAATTCTTCGAATTCCAAATTGATCCACAACGCTTAGCCGCTTACAAACATGAATATCAACCCTAACATTTTGCTGTGACCCGGCTGCAATATGTACTTTCTTAAAACCTATCAGTTGCTTAATCGGGGACCAGTTTCCTGCCGGTGGCGTCGAGAAAACAAGAAGCGTATGCGACCCGTCCAAGCTGCCGGTGTTCTTTACATCGACGTGTACCCCAAGTAAGAGTGCATTGCAATTTGTATGCGAGACCCTGATAGCTTTGCTTGACATTGTAGAGTTTTTGGAGGAATACAGACTTGTTGCCAGGGGCACAGAAAACTTTTTCGGAGCCTTGGATAATGTGTGCGTAAAACTTGTGTAGCTCAATCCGTACCCAAATGGGAAAACAACAGGGCCTTTATAGAAACGGTAAGTTCTTCCAGGATAACCTCTTGCTGGATCTGCTCTCATTCCCATGTCTGTCATCGGCACTTTAGCCAAGTAATCCTGAGGATACCATGTCATTGGCAACTTTCCTCCAGGATTTGCAGTTCCGAACAGAACATCAGCAATGGCAGCACCACCAGCTTGTCCAGGATATCCAACCCACAAAATTGCACTAATCCGAGGATCGTTCTTAGCAAATGAAACATCAACAGGGCCGCCGCACATCAAAACCAGCACGGTCGGGCCTCTGGAAGATTTTGCCACTCGGGACACAAGTTCTTGTTGGTATCCGGGCAGAAGAAGTCCTGTCCTGTCTATGAACTCTGCTTCCAGTGATTGATCAAGTCCCATTACCAAGACCGTGGCATCAGCTTGGCGGGCTGCTGCCTCGGCTTCTCCGAATAGCTGGTTGCCACTGCAAGCTATATTTGAGCAACCTGCTTGGTGAATTGTCTTAGCGTATCTCGAAATCCCTTGTAGTGGAGTAGTGTAGCCACAAGCAACGCCTGAAGAATAAGGAAAATGATCACGAAAAATTATCTTCAAATTTATTTCTTACATTAAAATTCTGAAATACAATTTTTTCCTACCTGCATAGTTGCCAATCATGGCTAAAGTAACATCAGAATTTGGTCCGATTACTGCCACTGTGTGATGCCTTCTGCTGGAAAGCGGCAAAGATTTTCCAGAGTTTTTCAACAGAACAATGCCTTGATGAGCTGCCTGGAGAGCTAGCTGCTGGTGGGCTGGCGTGCAAACATCTCTAGGGCCCAAATTTCCGAATGGCTGGGCAGATGGCTCGCCGTCATACATACCCAGCCTCATCTGGACTGTTATAGTATAGGCTAAAGCCAGGTTTACATCTTCTTCTCTTAGCAACCCTGTCTTTATAGCCCCCTCAGTGTATACTGCCAGATACGGCCCACAATCTAAATCCAAACCTGAAAAAGTTCAACCCATTTGGGTCAGAAGATGTTCAACATTCAGGCCCAAAAACGGAAGCAAAAACACACTAGAAAATGTTTTCGCTGTTGCTGACCTGCTTTGATGACCTCTGCAGCTGCTTCCTCTGGTGTCTTAGTATAGTGTTGATTTTCGTACAGAACACCAACAGAGTCACAATCTGATACAATGTAACTGTTTTCACCACATCCACAAAACAAATCAGAAAGGAGTTTAGTATAAATATATGATAGGAACAAATCATATCAAGAGTCGTCAATTTAGTTGACTCCCAAAATCAAAGCTAATACCGTATGATGGATTCCACACTAAAATGTGATGGAGAGACTCACCCGTCAAGCCGCCATTGGCCACGAATAGTGTTTTTGAGAATATCAGGGTCAGCACAAGTGGGTTTTCCGTTAACTTGATTGTAAGAACACATAACACTAGCAACTTTTCCTTCTACCACACATGCCTTGAATGGTACATTATATGTATCTTCTAAATCCTGCTTGCTTACCTGCAATTATACATAACTGCAGTAATTAAACAAAAATACATTCATTTGCTTATGCTTCTCCGCAAGATGGACCTGTATTTTGAAAATTCTGGACGATATCTTAAAATATAATTTTTATCAAATATAATATTAAATTAAAAAATAAATAATAGTATATAATTAATTTTAAATTATAAATTTTTAAGACTAATCAACCGTCCACTACTCCATAACCACCCCTTCATCTTTACCTAACCCTTTTAGTGTCAAAAATATGAAAAAAGAATCTAGCCTCCAGTCAGCACATCTAGAAGTAGTACTCAAATAATAAATATTTAAATTTACAGTCTATGACTATTCAAGAAAAGCCTTCTAGACTTACACAACAATGTCACTTTCAATTTCACTTCATAGGCACGACTTTGTTTACCAATGTATAACTATGCATGTCGACAGCCAAAGAAAATGGTGGGTGATTAAGGATTCTACTTTATGTATGCTATACCAAGTGGTCCTAACACTAACTGCAAATTACTTAAGCTAATTAATTATTGGTATATGATACGTACAAGCTATGCAAATAAGTCCAGTTTCTTTATCTTGCATGTCTAAATTGACGTGTAATTTTTCAATGTTTGCCTCAATAATTCACCTAGCTAGCTAGAAGATCACTGAAATGGTCATTTTCCATTTGTATTTTACTTTAAAATGAATGGAATTCCATTCGGTTATATTGAAAAATAGTTAAGTTAATATCTTTGGAAGTCTTAGGTTTTGCCTTACCCTAGCATTGAAATGGAAGCGATCGACGCCATTCCAATTGTCAAGATCATAGGCTGTGTAATGTTTACAACAGGCAGCAACCTTAAGCCTGTTTCCTGTGCTACCTTGCAGTCCTCTGACATAGCTGGCAGCATATTTTCCGGCCAAAACAGGGTCTTCCCCGGGAGTTTCTTGGCCCCTTCCCCATCTCGGATCTCTAAATACGTTTACATTCGGACTCCAATATGTCAAACCAGCCATTCCTCCATTGTACATTGCCCTTGCCTCATCCGAAACCACCTAATAACCAAGAACCAGGAACTATCATCTAATCAATTTCAAATATTGGTAATTAAAATTTTCGTTTTCACAAACAAAAATCATACATTTTAGTTGGGGAGTAGCCATCGTAAGGATAATATTAATGATATGGGACCCAAAGGAAAACAGCCGTAGCTGAAATGCGAACGCAAATTCTAACAAATTGGCCTGCACTTTCATCCTCACTCACTGTCGTGCGTTTGCCACTTGATACAAATCACTGTTGTTCTATGCTCAATTGACATTAGAAATTACAACTATGATTCTTTCTGTTTCATATTGCGATGATTGATTTGGAGACTTCCCTAAACTGTGATTGGGACCTTACAACAGATTAACGATAATCGTAACCATGTAAAGACAAATCGGACAAACGATTTCTATAATCAAAGATAATACAGCCCATGATGTTCTTGTCAAGATTCGTCAGCTAATATAATTGTCAAGATGACGGAAATATGCATGGAATTTTCATGGTCAATCAGCAAATGGATGCAACTTCTGTGGTCGATTTCATAATTTTCTTTTGTGGGTCGCATGTGATTCTGTTTGTCCTATAAGGCTCTAACTACATGGCTATTGCTTCTGCTTCTTAGCTCTTACTTTTTCCCATCGATAAAAAAGGAAAAATGAAAATCAGAAAAGGACCAAATTGACAAGAAAATAATGTATCTTAGAACAAGTACATGTAGGTCTAGGGTAGCATATTTTCCTCTTCCATTAATATACTGTGTTATTCACCGATTTTGCTGCCGAAGACAGGGAACCAGCCAATGACCAATAATTATTCTAAAATAACCTGAATACAATAGTATGAATTATTAAATAATTGAAAGGGTAATGGTATTTGTACGAAGCTTGTCTGTTGCCGCTTTAACTTTAGTGGCCAAGGAGAAAGAACGTGTAAGATAAAATAGGATCATAGGGAAATGACTCTTACCCGTCCGATTTCTTCCCACAATGATTTATTGAAGGAAGCAGCGGTAGTGATTACTTGAGGGAAGCTAGTGGCCCCAGGAAACGCCCCACCGAACTTAGTTCCGGGACCCACATTGGACACGCCGTGAAGAGCCTCAGACCACCACTCGTAGCCTTGAATTCCCAGCCTTGGCACCGCCGCCGCATTGTTTACCAGCAAGCTTGTCTTCTCCTGCAATGTCAACCGCCCGATCAAGTCCTGCACTCTCACATGTATTGGCAGCGACACTTGACAGAATCGTAAATTTCTCGTCAACCCGTTTCGAGGATCGCATGCAAAAGGTGCACGCGAGTCCACAGCACCAGAATTAAAACATAAAGAAACTATAAGAAACGGAAGAAGCGAAGGGGGACGTACAAAAAGCCACATACTGAATAGAGAGAGGATAAAAAGAAGGAAAGGGGAAGTGTTTTTGGTGAGTGTTTTGTGAAGAAGAAGGGGTATATATAGGGGGAGGTTGCGTATAAACGTGAGGAATAGGGTTCATGATCGGGATTACACGTCGATGGAATAATATTGATGAACCTAACCACAAGCATCACAGAAAGAGATGGATATAAGACAGAAAAGTAAGAGAGTGTAGCACCCAGTTGGCAGTTCGGGGATGACCTAGAAAGCTAAAGAATACTGGTAAGCAACAGAGAGAGGAGAAACAAAAAGGAACCTGTAGCAGTAAATAATAACTATATCAGCCATAACCTAGAATATGGTCACGGACGTGGGAATCTCTTTCTTTTATGCTATTGCAACTAGTGAACTCACTGTCATGCGCACTCAAACAAATGCAATTTGAGGTATTTCAAATGGACGAGCGGTGACTTTTAATTTGATTTACAGTTGTCAAACATAAATGAATGGTTAATTAACAAGCTTAATGTCAAATAAGAATAGGTGTTTATACAACTGTGATTGAAAGCTGCTATACAAATGCGACATGCTGGTGTGCCATAGGCAAGTTGTTGAGTTTCTTGTAAACTAGCCATGCTATGCTTAATTCAACGAAGAAGATGGTCTCGTGACTGCTACCAGCTACCATTTTTTGACCATAAACTCCTGCCTGGCTAATTTTTCCTCAGAAAGATAAAGAAACAAAAGAAAATAATTGTGTCTGTTTACTGACTTTATTTTCACCCTGTGAAGTGAACTGTTGTGGACATGGATGCTTACTTTTCAGAGGAGAGAATGTCAGGCTTGTTTTTTCTTCAGGACTTTTTTAGTAATTGTATACAAGCCTTTTAATTACAATATCACTTCATTTGGATATGGTAGCTGACTCTTCAGATATCCATGTAATGGGAATATATTCTGCAAATATTGTATCAATAGACAATACTTTTTTTTTTTTTGGATAAACAAAGTAGAAAGACGGTCTATTTTCAACTAAATTTTGCTATATAAAAATGGATTGCCAACCAAGGATGAAAAAGAAATAGTACCAACAGGATAATTCACTGACTGTTACAGAACCATATTAGATTTTCAGTCATGCACATGGGTTTGGTAAAAGAATATTATTGGGTAATTAATTTTCTTTATCATAAAATTAATTATATGAATGAATGAAAGATATGTTGTTAGTCATATATTAATCACAAATATGTGATCATACACAGCCTTTTGTCAAGCAAGTTGATAGCATAAGTTGCTATCAACTTAATCTCCTTAGCAAATAAATAAATAAATAGATGATGACTTGAGCAAACAAGTTAAAACCCTAAGAAGCATAAGTTGATAGCATAAGCAACTGATAAAACTTCATTAAATCCAGCTTAAGAACCCATCATATTTTACATCATGATCAGCTGGATATACTTATGGATTAGGATACAAGAGATTAGGAGAGAATCCTTGTCCCTTTTTTATAGGTAATGAACAAGTTGTAGAGGCCTAGAAGTTTTCTCGGGATAAATAACAACTCTTCCATCATCAATTGATTCATTTGTCTGAAAGTTTGAAACGCAAACGCAACTGTATTTGCTAGATACTTTCCTGTGTGTTTTCTCTCTCGTGGGACCTTAATGTTTGAAACGGAGCATCAAGGAATATTATGTCAGGTTGTTTCCTTGCTCTCCTGTCCTGTTTTCTCCATGATTATACTATTGTTCTCAGTCTGTTCCATCTAGGCTTCAACAAAACATCAAGTCTTTTTCACTAGCTTATTGATCATAAGATTCATATAAGTTCGGTATGTGGGTTACCGTATATCTGATCGTTTAACGATGATGCTGTTTGGATGAAGTAAACTAAATCTTAAACAACAGTAGAAAATTCTTCGCAACCAGTGATCCTTGTTTCGAGCTATAAGGGAATATAAGGCATGGTTTATATTCATCAATGTTGAAAAGATAGTGATGGCGTTTGCTTGTGGCCATTGCCAACAAAACGCCAACTTTTTCTTCCTCGTAGCATTCAAAGTCTCTTTTTCAAAGATGTGCCACGACATATATCGATGGATTCATGCACTTGTGGGGTTTGCTTTTATGAATAAATAGACATAATCAATCACAAGTTTACAGAGAAAACAAAGAAGATGATTGATTAATGGTGATGTGGCCCAAAACTAGCCTGACCATGGACACATGTTACGGATAATATATATGGAGGACCTTTACATATATTTGGACCCACAAAAATAACATGTTTATCTGAAAGATCATTGATGTATCCATCTGTGGATCACACCAACCTCTGTGGAAGATAGAGCTGCATTCGTTTGAGCCGATCATACAACAATGGCGTGGCAGATATACTTCACTTGGTAACGAACATTCTTATCCTTAAATCAAAATTATCTCAATTGATAATAAATATAGTCAATTATAAATAAATAAATGAATAAAAAGCAGTGAATAGAAGAAATATTATACTAAACAATAGGAATAATATTAGCATATAAACTATCTATGTCTTAATCTGTTTATCACAATCTATATTTATAACATTACTAAAATGAATTTAATATCATTTTTTGGTCTTTTTCCTTCTTAATTTAATAAGATGATGATATGTGATATAATTAATAATAAACAGTATAATAAATAATTATTTAATCAATGTAAAATTTTTAATCCTTATCTTTTAAGTTTTTGAATTCTTAGAAAATTTATTAATTTTTTTTAAAAAATTCAAAAATAAATATTATATGATATCTTTAATGTCTTATGAATCAAATTTGAAATATTAATAAAAATACTTAAATAAAATATAATAATATCGCTAAGATTATCACTTATATCTTACATCACTTAACGTAAAACTCAAAATCGATAATATAAAATTTGAAATAATAACATAAAAAATATAAATCAAGAATATAAAATTTGAAATGATAAAAAATATGAGATTTTTTTTTTATAAAATTGGAGAAGCTAGAAAGACTAGTCATGATGTTATTTCTTTAAAGCATATGTAAGTTTTGATTACACCCAACGCTCAGAAAATCAAGATGGGAATTTAATCATCGAAGACATTTCTAATCTCATGCTGTCGTGGTCGTGAAGAAACCGCCGCTGGATTTTGTGGAATAACTAGTTGGCTGTGCTATCCTAATTAAGGGTAGCAGTAGCATCCATCATTTTCTCTAATTGAAATTGATGGCTTTTATGTGAATTGACTCCTGTAGATGATTGAGCAAGCTTTTAGGACCGATGAAATTGTTATTTATTCGATAAATTAGGATATTTAAAATTGAAAATAGCCATTGGACCAATGCATGCTTAGGGCTTTCTTCGACACCCAAAAAATTAATGGGTCCAAATGACGGACAAATTGCAGACTTCAACCATTGAAGCCCAAGATTTATTCAAGCCTCGCATTAAGATGGAACAATGGAAATGATGCAAGCACAATTTACTAATCTTGACGGGACCCATTTCCTTGGCTTTGGCCCTCAGCAGATGTTTCTGAATCTTCCCAGTTGCTGTCTTCGGCAATGGACCAAATACTACGGACTTCGGAATCCAATATGCAGGCAAATGTGTCTTGCAAAACTTCATTATATCTTCCGCCAACTGCCGCTGATCATTTGATTTGTCCGCCCCTGGCTTCACTGTCACAAATGCACAAGGAGATTCTCCCCAACGCTCGTCTGGCCTCGCCACGACTGATGCCTCCAGAACTGCTGGGTGCAAGTATAGCATATTTTCAACCTCCACACTGCTAATGTTTTCACCGCCGGAGATTATAATGTCCTTTGATCTGTCTTTGATTTCTATGTAATTGTCCGGATGCTTGACGCCGAGATCCCCAGTACGAAACCAGCCGTTTGCAAAAGCTTCTTCGTTTGCTTTTGGGTTCTTTAGGTAGCCTTTCATCACCATATTACCACGCATCACAATCTCTCCCATTGTTTTCCCATCAGCAGGAACAGGTTGGTTGGTTTTTGCGTCGACGATGTCTAAGCCTTCCAAGCCAATGCACCTGACTCCTTGGCGTGCATTCAAGCGGGCTTGGGTTTCAAATGGCAGAGAATTCCACTCAGGCTTCCATGCACAATAAGTTGCTGGGCCATTGATTTCTGTGAGACCATAACAATGAGTGACACGAAAACCTTTTTGAGACATTGCTAAGAGAATTGAAGGTGGCGGAGAAGCACCGGCAGTATTTACATTAACAACATGAGGGAGGGGAAGGATAGTTTCCTCCGGCGTAGCATTGATTATTGTGCTGAGCACCACTGGTGCGGCGCAGAAGTTAGTCACGCCATGCTCGACTATGGCCGAGTACACCGCCTTGGCTGTCACCTGTATGGATATACAAACACAAGAAGAAGGAAATCAACGGCCGAATATGTTGTTATATAATTAGTTGGTCCTCCTGGGAAAGTGATCCAAATCTTATATTAATTCATATGAATTATTCTGGCTGACGTCAATTGAATTGGCAGAAAAATTAGTTGAGTAAAAATTTAGATTAATTGAAAGTTGAGTATGCTAATTCTTTTTCAAAAAATTATTAAAATTATTAATAATAATTGAAATTTATTATTAATTTATTTTAAATAAATACAGTTTAAATTTGAATAATTAATGAAATAAAAAATTTAAAATTTTTTCTTTTTTTTTTATTTTTAATTTATTTGATAATTTTTATTATTTTTCAGTTTTATTTTTTAGTGGTTAGGTTTTAGTTTTCAACCTTCTCTTTGATTTGTTCTAATTAGCACTAATTTGATTTTAAAAAGTAAAATTTTTATAGGCGTGGTTATGCATATGCCAGTTTACCTGGCGAAGGCAAATGCTTGTGCCAAAAAGAGCAGCCAGTGACCAAGTGTAACTCCAGCCATTGCTATGGAACATTGGTAAAGTCCATAAATATACAGCTCCTTCATTCATTCCCCACATAAGAGCACCGCTCAAACACATTAAATACGCAGCTCTGTGGCTCACGAGGACTCCTTTGGGATTCGATGTTGTGCCTGAAGTATAACCCAACGCAATGCTTTGCCACTCATCCTGCGGTGGCTTCCAAGCATATTCAGGATCTCCAGTTTCCAGAAATTTCTCATAATCAATTGCTCCTCTTTCCAATGCATATCCCAGTTGATTATGATCACAGTTTTCATCACCTATCACGATCAAAACTGGGGGCTTGTATTTGCCTTTGCTGCTCTCCTCCATGATTTTCATAGCTTCTTCTACCAAGGGGAAAAACTCTTGGTCAACCATAACTGCAGCAGCAGATGCATGGCCCAAAATGAAGGCAATTATTGCTGCATTTAGACGAAAATTAATGCAGTTAATCACAGCTCCAGCCATTGGAACTCCAAACTGAGCTTCGTACATGGCCGGCACGTTTGGTGCAACGACCGCCACCTGCCACCATCAAACAGGAACGTAAAGTAAATAAAGCTTCGAATAGCTCAACAAACTAAATATTATATGAATGAGTACCGTGCTACCGAGGCCGATAGAGAGATTGGAAAGAGCAGACGCTAATCTACGGCAACGTTGGTAAGTCTGGAGCCACGTGTAGCGGTTGGATCCATGGACCACTGAAGTTCTGGAAGGGTGCACCGTAGCTGCTCTGTCAATAAACCAAAGCGGCGTCAGTGCTGTGTAGTTGGCAGCGTTTTTGGGAAGAGCATCTATATCTGTCGCCATCTCCGCCGCACCCTGCAGTTTCGTCTTTCTGAAACTTGAACCAAATGAATTCGACGAAAACAGCTAGTGCTCATGAAAATACAATCTGCCAACGAATTTAACGAGAGTTCTTTCTCAGTTGTCAACTCTGCTTATTCCCGTGAGCTTTGATTAAACTATGAACGCGAGCGAAGCCAGAGACAGTCAACCTGTCTCGTTACATCACGGTGGAATCTTTTAATTACATCAGCATAGTCGAGAAAGTCAACCTTCTAATTAGTGAGAAGCCAATAAATCATAAATAAATAAAAAAAAATAAAAGAATTCCACCACCTAATTATTTGTTTATTAATATTAATTATTATCAGTTATAATTTTTTTATTTATTATAAATTTATTTTTTTTTCTAATTAAATAATCTCATTACATCCCATAAAAAAAATTAAATAAAAAAATTATAACTGATAATAATTAATATTAATAAACAAATAATTAGGTGGTGGAATTCTTTTATTTTTTTTTATTTATTTATGATTTAT
>CP135541.1:457302-614709 GCA_032402905.1 Khaya senegalensis
AAATTAAATATAAAAATATAAAAATAATTTTTAAGAATATTTTTTGTTAATTTTTAAAATTTAAGAAAATATATATGTTAATTTTTAAAATTTTATAGAGATATATAAAAAATATTACTAATATTTAAAATTATATATAAAAATATTTTAGTTATTTTACTATTTTAATTATTGTTAAGAAATAATTTTTATTAATTTTATAAAATTTTATATTTAAATATTATTTTACTAAATTTTAAAAAAATATTTAAAAATACTCTTTATTTTTATGATAGACTTGACTTGCTTATAAAATTCATGTGCACTTCATTTTCGTGGGTTTAGTTGAACATTTACCACCTCTCCAATCATTTAATGAATTTCTTTATGTTTATTAATTAAATAATTTTATTATATCATTAATTAAATAATTTTATTACATCATTTGATGCAATGAACACTACTAACTAAGATTTTCTCCTCTAAACATGATCAAGAAAAAGGAGATTGGTAAGACCTACTCAAAATTAATAAATGATATGGAAAGTTTAACCCAATTTACAAGGTTATGTTGTCATAGGAACAGTAACATAAGGGTAAAGGCAAAACCTATTTGGCAGCAAACAACCTACCGCAAACAGTGATCAATGCAACCAACTGAAGATGAGCACAATTTGCTCACATCTGTTCATGCTCAAGACAAGAGTTAAACGAAATACAATTTTTGCACACCTCAATTCTTTTGCTATTCTTGATTAGCATTAAAAAGTGAGAAAGCAAACACAACTTAGTTAATCTTACCAAAGAAGTATTGTACAGAGTAGAAGTCTGCTAGCAAGCTAATATTGACATGGAGGAAACTATTGAAGAATAGATGTAAGATATTTTGCAGCAACATCTTAACTATAATCAAAGAACAATCTATTACTATAGAGATGCAGAAAAACCTCTAGTAATGTTGTTATCCGCTTTTTGGTAGCCCTGATTCATGATTCATCATCCTCTTCTCTACTTGTTCTTTCGCTTATTTGATGTCCTGTGAGAGCCATTTGAAACCCTCACCATATCCCATTTTGCGAACAATGCTGCACATAAACACCTCAAGTGGGCGGACATTTGTCTCGTCAAGATTAACCTTACCCTTGCCTGTGGTGAAGTTAGTCAGGCCCATGTAATAACGTAACTCATCCTCCGAGGCAGCATATGGTATATCAATCTTGTTTCCCAGAATGAGAAACAGGACATTAGCTAATGATTCATCAGACAGAAGGGCATCAACCTCCCTTTTTGACTCTGCAAATCTCTCCTGGTCATAAGCATCAACGAGGTAGACCACAGCATCAACCTAAACGATGAAAAGATTACACATTACTGAGAATTTAACACAATGACAATATCAGCTTTGTCATACAAGGTGTCCACACACAGCATGATCGGTGCCAAGAATTAACCAAACATGAAATGGAGTGTATCATACAGGAAGGCAATGTAACATTTTGAACAATAAAGCACGACACACACTGTGAAATAACTACACTCATTCAGGACCAAATAATAAAGACTACCCCAGTAAATATGAACAAAAACAAGAATGTATTTGTCAGAATTTAGGGAAAAAGTTTGCACAGAAACAAATTTTGACATATTCCTATCTTTGGAAGAACCCAATTAGAAGCTAATACATACAATTCTAAATCATATTCCTTTGTACCATAAATAAATTGAATCCAGCCATACATTGCCCCTTTGAAAATGATCAGATTGCAACTATGAATACACTAGCAACGAGACCAAAGCTTTCATTAGCAAATACCCTGCTCAGACAATAAAATTATAATATACCTTGGCGTAGTAGTCTTTCCAGACTCTGCGAGCGATCTGATGACCACCCAAATCAAAGGCCTTGAACTTTATTTTCCCAATACTCAATTCCTCTGATGTTGGGTACTGTGTTGGTTGATGCTGTACTAATTTCTGCAAAACATCGTTATATTAATACATCGATATAACCTACTGCCACAGCTCAATTATGAAGTTTCAATTGTTTGTTCATTCACTGTAACCGTAATGAAATATAACCAAATTCGAAAACCTACAAGAAAAATGAACCAATCAGCAAGAAATCGCATGAAGAACATATTCGCAGCGAAGACTAAGCAAATTAAAGCTTGCAACGAACCTAATCAAATATTTGCACCAAAAAAAAAATTATTTATGGATTAAAAAAAACCCCCCATCTTTGAGCATGTGAAGAAGCGTGGTTTTTCCGGCATTGTCGAGACCTAAGAACAGTATCTTGGCTTCCTTTTGCCATAAACCAAGCGACGCAAGGATTCCATAGAACCAATCAACAAGAAACATTTTTTTTTGAGCTCTGTTTGGTTGTGTAGAATATTTAAGAAGCAAAGTGAGAATCTGCTGAGAAAAACGATGGCGGAAGTCTGCAACAAAACTGTCTGGAATTTTTAATTTAGAGTATGAGGTGGAATTCAGATTACAGGTTTGAACTATGAGTGAGACGATGCGCCCTGGTGGAGCGAAAATTGGACGACCGGGTATAGCAGGTCTTTTCAGTTCGTGTACTCGTGTCATACGGTGGTTGGTTAGTATGCGTCGTCTGGGTGCAAAGGCCCTAGGATTCAAAGGTAGTGAATAGAGAAGATGGTGATATGGTTGTAAGAGTGATTCCGTAGGAGGAGGAATGCTATTGTACTACAGACGTGTCAAATCCAGGCATACAGCGACGGATCAACTGTGAGGATTGGCTTGTTTTCCATCAACCATGTCACCACGCTATCATTGCTGAGGGAAAGTCCATTCCATGTTCCTAATACATCCAGATAAAGAAAGAGAGGCAAATTGGTACACAACTTCTGGAAACTTGCAGAGAACTTGAAAATGGCAAAACCAGTGACAGTACAAGTCAACAAGCTGCATACAAACTTGTTCTGAAAAAATAATATCAAATTCACATTGGATGGTGTAAACTGATCGAATAATGCAACAATTGTTGAGTCGTCATAGCAATCAAATGACAACAAAATTTTGAGTTTTCAGTTTAACTGTAGTCAGACAGCAAAAATGACAGGAAAAATCCCAGAAGAATGAGTACATTGTGCCATATGATATCACCAAAACTCTACTTGATATACTGAGAGAGCCACTTGAAGCCATCGCCATAGCCCATCTTGCGAACGATACTGCACATGAAGACCTCGAGGGCTCGAACGTTGGATTCTGTGAGATTTACCTTGCCTTTGCCAGTTGTGAAATTGGTCAGTCCAAGATGATATCGAAGTTCGTCTTCTGAAGCTGCATAGGGAATGTCAATCTTGTTGCCTAAAATGAGGAAGGGAACATTGGCCAGGGATTCATCTGAAAGAAGAGCGTCCAGCTCCCTTTTTGACTCTGCAAACCTCTCCTTGTCAAAGGCGTCTACCAAATAAACCACCGCATCAACCTGTTTCACCAAGCAGGATAAAATGGCAGCATTAGTCATTTGCAAACATGTTCTAGAAAGGGGCAGCAGACCTTGACAATTTGGAATAAATAGTGAGGCAACAAAAAATTGCAAATGGATAGGGAGCAACTCATCCAATAACATAAATAAAGCATTTCAGACATTCATTCACAGGGAGCAAGTATTCCACAAGAAATGGAAACAAATAAGCAATATCAGTATCGACATGTCCATTGTACGGTTATCAATTGTCAGGATGTAGGAAAAAATTTAGTGCCAGAATCAACTCAGAGTCAATAACGGAAAAGCATGCAGAGTCATTCAATGAATTATTTTTCTACTTTTACACAAAAATGAAAAAGAAAATCTGCTAATGACATGATGCGGGGGAAAATAGTGGCATTTTCTCCTTTCCTAAATATGGAGTCCAGAACCAAAAGAAAGTAAAAATTATCTTTAGATACCAAAACCATGAGATGAGGAAAGCTTGAACTGAATCACTCTATCTTCCAAACAATTTTATAAGTAGCCCATTCAAGCCAGCAATAATTATTCTGTAATAAAATTAACTTCTCCTTGAAACCACATCTGTAAAGTTATCACAGTTGTTTCCAGAGCACATGATGTATGGAAAGCCTACTATTAGAACACCTCCCAAACAACAAAAAGGCGGTGCCATCAGCGAAACTCCCGTTATCAATGTTTGCCTCCCATGAATCAGATAAACACCACGGAACTTTATCTGGGATTATGAAGGCAGAACACCATGAACATGATAAAACCAACAGAAATTGAGAATTTGAGTGTCTTCTCAATTCAAAAGAATACAGATAATGCTTAAGTGGCTTTGGAAGACAAGACAACTAGACAAACAAATCAAAGCTGAAATCTTAAGCTTGTCAAATAAAGATAATTAATTCATCTATAAAATTGAAATTCATAACGTTACAAACAACCCAACTTAACGAACATAGGCATAAAACCAAAACATGTAACAAATCTACAAAATCTACCATCAAAGATTTAAAAAGCTGAAAATGAACAGATCAAACGAATAAATAATAAAATACCTTAGCATAGTAATCTTTCCATACACGACGAGCGATCTGGTGACCACCCAAATCGAAAGCTTTGAACTTGATTTTTCCAATGCTCAGCTCCTCTGATGTTGGATGCTGTGTCGGCTGATGTTGCACCAATCTCTGCAATCACATAAAAAATACCAAAATTTTTCAAAAAAACAAAAACCCAGTTCAAGAATCTCCCATTATATCATTTCGATGTCAATAAAAGGAAAAAATAACAGAAAAGCAAAGGAAAAACCTCGTCTTTCAACATATGAAGAAGCGTGGTTTTTCCGGCGTTATCGAGGCCTAAGAAAAGAATCTTGGCTTCCTTTTGCCATAAACCGAGAGACGCAAGAACGCCGTAGAACCAATCTAGAAGAAACATATCTTCTCCGTCTTTAGTAAAAGAAACAAAAGAACGATGTTGTCGGAGAGTTTGATCAGATCCGGATAAACGATGGAGAGATCTGCAGGCACGAGAGAGAGAGAGACAAGAAGGGATGCAATATAGAGCGATGGCTTACTTATATTGTGTGTCGTTTTCAACGTTTTCCACCTACTCCGGCGTTACATACAGCCAGAATCAATTTTACATGTGCATTGCTGAGCTGGACTGTGCTCAGTTTGGACAATTTGGTCATTTACTTATTGCTTTTTTAAAATAATTATTTTATTATAAAATATATATTTTTTCTAATTAAAAATAAGTAAGCGTAAAGCCGAAACCAGCCCAATCAAGGCCCAACTATTGAAGCCCAAACCCGACCCACCCAAACATTAATCAACACCTCTATCAATTAGGGGTTTCACCCAGCATTTTGTCCATTTGCTTCTCAGAGAAAAAGAACTCCAGCGGAACCGCAGACAGGTCTATTTTTCTCTAAACGGTACGTTTCTCTGCGGTTCTCCCTGATTAAACCAGATGCAAGAAATACTCACCGTATTTTTATAATTCTGTTGGTGCGGGTGTTTAGTTTGTTGTGTTTTTGTTTATTTTGTGTTGCAGAAATGGCAAAGTCGAAGAATCACACAGCTCACAACCAGTCGTACAAGGCTCACAAGAATGGAATCAAGAAACCCAAGAAGCAGCGCCACACTTCCACTAAAGGGGTACTTTTTCTTCTCTTTTTTAAGATATTATTCTAGGAAAGTTATATTTTTGAGCTTTCTTACAGCTTGTAATGACAATTTTTATTCAATGTTTATGATTTCTGTGTACAGATGGACCCAAAGTTTCTGAGGAACCAGAGGTATGCTAGGAAGCACAACAAGCAAGGAGCTGAATCAGCTGCCGAGGAATAGGAAGACATGTGAAAGAGAGGGCAGTGTTATGGTTTTTCAATTTCTCAATTATTAAGATCTAGCTTTGCTTTAATGGGTTTTTGTTTGTAGTAATGTAGTTACTCGATGATGAAACTTCAGTGGCTTTCGTTTCAGTTTTAAAGAATTGGATGTATTGCTAAGCCATTTTTTATGTTCTGGGTTCTTATTGATGCTATCTTTATTTGCTAAGGATCTTAAATTTTGAATCTCTATTTACTTGTTATGAAGCTTTGAGTCGGTTGTTCTTGCTCCTTTGAATTTAACTGAGATGAAATTACGTTCTGAGTTGCATGCTATTAACCTACAGATCAAAGGAACTACAGAGAGTAATTCCTTGTGTGCATTACAGAGTCATTAAACTCTTGTAGATTGCCGTTAGATCTCACTAGGCTGAATAAATTCTCTGAATTTAATTGGGGTTTCGGGTTGTTTGTTGGTTCTGTGTCCTCAACCTGTTCTTGATTGGGCTGGTATATGGATTGTGCCAATTCAGCAACCTAGGGGTTATATGGTTCCCTACTTGGCATTCCTGCTTAGCGAGAGTTGTTCATATTATTTTTCCTCGTAAAACAGGCCTTCATCTACCAGCCATTATTGCTTGTTAACTTGTTAGCCCACTGGATGGGCTTTGGATTTTTCCAAAACTTGATTGGAATGATGAGTTGGTTTTATTAGATAGGGCCTGGCCTAAGGATATGTCTGGGATAGTTGTGCTTCACAACAGTTTGCTTGTTTGATAAACCCTTGCCACACTTCCAACCATTCCTTTGCTCACCAATAATTATTAGGTTGTATTGCTGTGTCTTGTACCTGTTTAATTCCTTCAAGGATTGTCTGGCAATTAACATTGTAAGTGCAACAAATGCTGGTGTTGGGATTCCTGTGCTAAGCTAGATTTCAATCATCTAGAAGTGAAAGATGATGGAGGCTTTTCTAAAGTTAGCACAACATTTTTGACTGGGTGCTGTCAATGATTACATTTGAGTGGAGTGCGTAACCATTAGAATCAAACTGAAACTTATTTGTTCATGTTTCAGCTCACAGGTCTCAGGAATTTTCTCAGTGCCCTTTCTATTTTAATGTGATCACTAGATGTCCAATCCATTTAGAACTGGAGATGAATTGATCTCCAATGTCTTTTTAATCTATAATATTGATTATAATGTTATCACAAGGCAAATTTGCGAGGAAAATTCCAGAAATTTAATGGTAACGGAAAACAAATTTTATTTCCAGTGATATTGTCCAAAATTGGAAACGTACAACCAATTTCTAGTAGGAACTATAATGAATGTAAGTACTTCTGCAAGGCACAAACAATTGCAGGAAACCAGGATACAAGTGTCATATAAATGTCTTCAAATTTGTTTACCGTCTTTGGGTTGCTAGGCTTGACGTCTTGATTAGTTCTCCTTGGAGGTGCATAATTCCTTGATATCCCCTAACACAAGCAAATTTCTTCAAAATTTAATACTTCCCAGTGTTGAGAAGCTTTAGACTGCTACTGGTTCACTTACTGGATCAGAAGCATGAGCGTTAACCTGCTCCAGAAATTAAAACTTGTTTACCGCATCCAGGTTTCATGTGTATTTAGAAAAATTAATTGAGTTAACTTGTAAGGAACGGGATTGTAAAGGTAATGTTTTCCAAAAACAGCCATGTAGCAACTTGGTAATATATATGGTTAACCAAAGCTTGGTATGATCTTTAAGAGAATACCCAAGGATTTTTCTCCAGGTACGTAAGACGAGACTAGTGCAAATATGCTTAGTACACCGAGTAGATATCAGAAGCTCACCTTTGCTGATTTAAACAGTTCATCAAGAACTTCGGAAAGAGTTGGATGTGCATGAACCGCAAATTTTATGTCCTGCATGACATTCAATGTACATTTGTTACAGAAAAATACCAAAAAAAGATAGTGCCAAGATTCTTTTATAAGGTAAGTTGTGGATTATAAGTGTGAATGTATTTACTACTTGATGCATTTTCAAGGTAGGTAGAAAAAGTTACACAACAATATTAGAACAAAAAAATGCACGCACTAGGTAATCTCCTCACTTCTCAGTAAGGGATTGATTCTAAAGACAATGTAAACACAAGCCAGGCTCATTGATATAGCAGTTTTGGAATGAAGGCCTACCTGAATACGTGTCCCTAATGCTATTGCATTAGATGCCTCATGGATAAGGTCTGCAGCGTGCAACCCAAAGATATGAACTCCAAGAATCTCACCATTGTCAGGTCTGTATATTAACTGTATATAGATAACATGAAAAGCAATAATATAAGCTAATAAGACCCAAAAAAAAAAAAAAAATCAACAGAGCAAAATTGATGTGAGAGAACAGCACAATAAAATTTTCGTAAAGGAAGGCCATAAAAGCGAAGGATCAAGAATAGTAACCTTAGCAAGTCCCTCTCCTTCATTTTCTGCAAGGGCCTTTGTGTTAGCTTTGAAACTTGTCTTGGCCACACTAACTTCAAATCCCTCCACTTCAGCCTTTTCCCTTGCTTGAGGCTGTGTGAATTTTAAGTCAAATTTCATAAACTAAAACACTGATAACAACTCTTATTTCTACAACCTTTTACCCAAAAAAAGGGAAAAAGAAAAAAGAGATGGTGGTACCGTCGAATATTTACAGAAAAAATTAAGCCTTTGTACATTAAAGAGTGCAATCATGCATGACAAAGTATTCACAAAACAGATGTGCTCATAAAATTAAACATTCACCTCGGTCAATCCAACCATGCTAATTTCAGGATGTGTGAAACAAGCTGCTGGGATACTTAAATGATTGAGAATATGATCTCTTCCAGTCACTTGTTCAACCACTGCATCAAGAAATTGATGCAAAAGATGAAATATGTGAAAAGGAGAATTTGAAATTTTGACTAGAAATACACTGAGGTCTCTGTACCTGAAATTCCTTGTGCGCTGGCTGCATGTGCAAGCATCATCTTACCATTTGCATCTCCAATGCAATACAAGTGAGGAACCTGATATTCAAAATCAAGGGTCAGTAGTGATTGGTGGCGGCCTTCTCAAAAAATGTGATGTATGGAAATTCATGACGAACCAGATTGCCATTTGTGTCAATAACTCGCATTCGCTCATCAACAGGAACAAAACCTCGTTGTGTTACTACATTAATCTGAAAAAAATAAGAATATTGGTGGAACTCTAAAAACAATTTTCTTCCTGGAACAACTCTCGAGTTAATTATTGTATCTGTCAAAAAGACTCACATTCTCCAAACCAAGACCATTTGTGAATGGAGCTCTTCCAGTTGCAATGAGTGCGGTGTCCACCTATATAATAGAACCAAAAGCTGAAATTTAATACATGAACCATGCATAGACAAGAATATAATTATACAGGCCGGAAAACAGATAGAAGTGGACAACAACCAGGACAAGAAAGTTGGATTTTTTGTAGTACTGCCTCAAAGTGAGATTTAATGGTTACCAGAAATGCTACAAAACCAAGTACATACTGGCTCTTAAAAGTTAAAATATAGTTTACAAGATAGGCATCACATTGTTCAACTTCAAATTTAATGCCAGTCAACTTGTAAATTTACCCAATTCAGGCTCCTTAAAACAAACTTTTAAATTACACAATTCTGGCTCCCTATATCAGCACTTATTAGCCCCAACCACCACAGGACCATAAGTAATAAATGATTGCGGAATTAAAAAACTTGCAAGGTGCTTTTCTCCTCACAGGATATAAACTATAGAGTTAGACTTGCAGTTGTCTCTATAGCAAGTTGTTAACACATGAGCAGAGAAGTATGCCAGATAACTTAAAATAGAGATGGGTGCTAGTATTTCTTGCAGAAATTTCCAAGGAAAAACACCAGTATAATTACCTCCAAAGTATCTTTGGGTTCCTTGGTCTTAGCATCAATAAGCTCAATAGTGACTGGTTTCCCATCCTTTGCAGGAGTGATCTATGAACAACACCAGCGAAGATTAGAGCATACTCGCAAAGCAACAACCCAGAGAACATGTAAATACAGGTTACCTTTGATGCAAACACTCCAGTATGATAGTCAATTTTCCGAGGATTTATTAGAACTCTTTGAGCCAGTTTACCAATCTCAGGATCAAATCCAGGCATCAGCTGATCTAGAGCTTCAATGAAAGTAACCTGCATAAAACTTCTTGATTATTTGGTTTCCTTGTTCTGACAAAAATTTAGACTGCCAGGTTAAAACAAGATAAAAGAAAGCAAAGAAGATGAGAAAAGAAAAAACACGTGCATTATTTATGCAATAAGACAGTTTTCATTTTATCAGTCTCAATAGCAAAATAGGAGAAATATATGCCTCTTTTGTGGCATTGAGTTGAAACATTTGGGTTGCACATATAAAAGTTCATACTCAGGGCAGGCAACCTGGTTAAAATTATTGTCTACAGCAATCCTTTTACAAAGTTTGGTCTATTCTACTCAAAATGCTTGCACTAGAATCTTTATGGGAAAACAAGTTATTTTTAACAGATGTTTATGCACAGGATGAATACCATGAGTTGATAGATATAGTCAGAATCAGCAATCAACTACTGAAGCATGCTTTGATAGTCTTAGATTAGCTAGTTGAAGCGTCAACAATTTTTATTTATACTATTTATTGTTATTATTATTATTTCCATTTGCAAGAAAGAAAAGATGTTACCTCACTCCCTAGTGCAGTATATACATCACTGAATTCAAGACCAATATAACCACTTCCTACAATTGCAATCCAATCAGGAACCAACTCCAACTTGAGTGCATGGTCGCTGGTAATTACAGTCTTCCCTGCAGGTCATTACTATATCATCAGAAAAATCTTATGAGGATGAGAAGGCAGAAGATTTGCTGCTAAATGGAATACAAGGTCATCTATTGATAACAAGTATAATAAATTCAGAGATCATTCCCAAGGAGCTAGGGTATAAAATATGTTTTTCCAAAGTACAGTTTGTTGGGCTTCTCATGAGTAAAATAGTGAATAACTTTTGTACACTGGATAATTCACAGTTTTCGTACAAAATATCTCTGTTTGTAAATGAAATGTGGATACCTATTCAATTTTTTCTATTATTATCATGGCTTTTTGTCTAATAATGACCCAGATCATGTGCTAAATTCCTTGTAATTGTGGAGGAAGAAACTGAAAAGGAAACACCTATTTTTCCTTTTTTAATTTCACCTTTTTCTACCAGACAATTCATTTAATGTATTAAATTACTTGGAGGTAATTATACCAAACAAAATCTACATTACGTAATCAAGTTGATGCCCGCATTGCAGCCACAAACAAATATTTAAAGTTCTTAAAACTAGTTTGGCTTAAAATCATATACCCAACTTTATTTATTAATTAATGGAAGAAAATGTGAACAAAGATGCGGCACATATTTTTATAGGGTTTCACTGACAAGTTTATAATCTCAAAATAACTTCAATCAAAACTTTGATGAAGAAGTAAATTATAGCAGGAAAAGTATGAACAACAACAAATTTACCATCAACTTCAATGCCTTTGGGAACAAACGGAACAGAACCAGTGGCAATAATAATATTTTTTGCAGTTACTATGCTGTCAGATGAACCAACTTTCCCATATTTCACCTTTTGTGGACCCTGAAACAAATACCGTATATATAGAGGATAAACAAGATTTTGAAAGCCAAGAAAGCATACAATTTATTATAGAACATAAAACTCAACTTACCAAAATAGTCCCAACACCTGTCAATATGTCCACACCGAGTGCTTTCATTGAATTTGTCAAATTATTACGAATTTTTGTTGCAAGATTATTTGCATGATCAGCCACTGCCTGTCTATCGTACCCAGCAGCTGCAACCTATCAAATTTACAAGAAAAGCAGAGGTAAATCCATACCAATATTGTCTCCATGGAAATATGTGATGGTTTATTACAAGAAAGAGCAAAAGTGAACGTTAAATCTTAAAACATTAGGTCCTATTACCTGCAGACCTAAAGCCTTCATGTGATGCTCACTCTGAAGTTCACGCATCCGACCACTTACAGCCAAGAGAGCTTTAGAAGGAACACAGCCTCTGTTCACACATGTTCCTCCCACCACATCTCCCTCAATGATGGCAGTTTTCAGTCCCTGCAATGATTATAACAATATTAGCCACACTTGTCTGCATCTCAAATATAAAAGAAGAACAAGCAACCGAACGCGAGAAATTATGAATTAAATGCCAAATAGAAAACAGATCTCAACATCCTACTATATTTGTATTTGTCATCTTCATATTGTCCCTTACACAAAATCCCACTTTCCTTCTCATTGTAATGGAAACATGGCTGCATTCTGATTCTATCATATCAAATGTAATCTCATTCTTAAATAAGCTCAACTGAGCTCTAATTTTAAAAGAGAAGTCAAACTTTTTCGCACAGTAATGCAATGCAGCTCTGCCTACAATCTGTCAAACACAAATAGCACGCAACACAGAAACATACCAAAAATTTACACATATGCTTAATCCAAAGCTTATAACACTCGATTGAACTCCAGTTTTAACATAACAAGCTAACATAGCTTGCAATCAAAGAAGAAAAAAAATATTCAGAGTACCTTCTCTACAGCATGCAAAGCAGCTCCATGTCCACCAACACCAGCTCCAATAATAATCAAATCATAGTCGAACGATTTCGGCGGACTTCCATTATCCGCCATAGACGCGGAGACATGACTTCCTCTCAAACGACGTCGAGTCGGGAGGTGAACTCGCTGCGAATTAGACAGACTCAACAACGACGACGACGAGAAACCGAAGGCCTCACGCCTTAAGCCACAGAATCGAAGATTTATCGGCTTGGAAGGAACGAGAGAGACGGAATCGAGAGTGCTGATATAGCGTGATCCAGCAATTGTCGTCGCTGCTGAGGAGGCGGCATGGGAGAGCGAAGAGCAATGCATTTTGCTAGAGGAAATTAACGGAAAGAAATGAGCTTTTTGGTTTGGAGCAGAGAAAGGGAGAGCGATCCGAGGAGGAAATATAGAGATGTGTTTTGGAGTGTGCGTTTGGAAGAGAGACCTTGAGAAGTCCGTTAAGTGTAGAGTGAGGAGCGGAGATATCGAGGTGCGGCAGATGAACAACCTAATTTTGTTTGCCACTTTTTAAGACTTAGCCACCTTGCTTCCTCGTTTCGTTGGTTGTCCAGTCCACCCACTGGCTGTTGCTATTGTACGCATGGCGCGTGATTGTCTGTTCATATGAAACTCGCTGTATGATTGAATGATGTGTAATCCGACGTGGACATCGGGATCCAATTAAAAAAAAAAAACATTTTTTTTATAACACATATAAATAAAAATAATATATAACACATAAAAATCATAAAAATAAAAAATAATACAATTTATATAAAGAATATTTTATACTTCATTATTTCGTTATTTTGTATGTGCAGTTCTCTTTGTCATCGTACACAATCAAAAGATAAACAGACTCATTATGATTCCCCTTTTCCTTTCATTTTAAAAGCCAATATAGCATGTTAACCATACTATCTCTTCTGATGCTCAAATAAAACGACGCCGCTTGTTACTTACGGACAGGCTTCCAATAGAACTGTAGACTTTGAACTTCCTCCCCATTGCTTGCTCCATCCCACGTGTCGCTTCTACCCACACCCGTTTTCGGTATCCGCTGGAAGGCGAAGGCCCACGGGCCTCACGGGCCCGACGGGTTCTTTTTCTGACACAACAATATTTTACTTGAAATTACGTAAAGATCCTCTCCTTCCCTCTGTGCAACGTACAAGTACACGACCACTCGAGAATTACCACGTGTCAGTTCATCACCAGCAAATGATCATCGGACCTAGAAACGGCTCATGCTACTGACTCGTTCGCAGACTTGGTTTTATACATTTTCGTGCCATAAGTTTTCACGGACCTGTCACCCCAGCGCGCAGTAACTTGATTACACGTGTTGATATCATCAAGTTCTCGAGACACGGGCGGGTAAGGGACCCACTCAATCACAGCGCGTGGGATTTACGTGAAGCGGGCACACTTAAACAGTTATGAAAATGTAAATGGCTAACACCGTAATTTACTAGCAACGGAGGGACAGTACCGGAATTTGAATTATAACATTTTATTATTTTTTTTTTCTCTCTTAATCGAAGGTCGGGGACAGGCCCTTGCACAGAAAAGAATAAAAAGCAAAGCAGGAGAGAGAGAGAGAGGAAATAGAAGAAAAAACAGCGCGAGAGAGAAATAATTAGATTGGACCAAAGGCTTAGAGTCCTGCGCTGGTAATGGCGGTTAGGGTTTGCTATTGATGCTTCCGAACCTTGGAATCTCCCGCCTTTATTTATTTACTTCGTCTCTCTCACTATTCGGTTTTAAAACCCTAATTAATCGCGTTTTAAGTTAATCACTTCGATTTCAATTTCTCTTAAATTTGAGGTTCGAATTTGAATCGAGGAGTGAGAGAGAGAAGACAAGCTGCGATGGGCGCGCAAGAGAAGTTGCAATCCAACGCCAACCCGATGCAGGTTAGTAATTTTGCCCGAGAATTGAAGTTGTCGCTTTCTTGTTTTGATTGATAGTGGTTTGGACACTTACTTTTAAGTGTTTGATTCTGTTGACTTTTGTAGAGTAAGTGTAGTTGTTCTTATTATGTTCGACTTGGTTTTCCGATACCCAATTTAATCGATTATGCTTTGAGTGATTGTATTTGTATAGCATGAGCTACTTGTAGTTGTTTAAGATGGTACCAGGTGTTGTGTTGTGCTGTAGCATACAGAGGACATAATGGGTTAACATGGGATCTAAGCTTGTTGATTTGTTATATATGGTTGATGGGTGTTCCTTGTTAGCTGGAAAGGGAGAGATTACAGTACCCTTTTTGTTGTTTGGGAGTAGACAATGTTTTGAAGTTGGTAAATTTTGGCTCTCACTAGAATTTAGGGCAGTTTCAGCTTTAAATAGACATATGGCTGGTGCTGTGAATGGTGCATTATAGGCACTTAGAAATATTCAAACATTTACGTCTGAATGTGAGCATGCAACGCATTGTGAGACAGTTGGTGGGGCAGTTTGATACCAGGACTTAGGGATAATGCATGTGGCTTGTTTGAGTTCAAAGCAAGTTTTTATACTCATCTTCAGGCTTAATTTAGTAGGGTTTGGACTTTATGACATGCTTGGAATGGTTTTCTTTCCATTGGTGGGTCGGATATTCGTGGTTTGTCACTATCTTAGTATTGTGAGGATACTGGAAGCTTGTGTTTTTTGTCGAAGCATGAGTTGTCGGTGTGAGAGTTGTCCATGCATGAGATATGGGTTCTTTTTTAAGTAGGTTTGGCTGTAAAAGGACAATTGGTGATGCATGCTGATGTAATTTAACCGTTATTTCCTTCCATCAATTTTTGATAGGTGCTGTTTACTAGTGACCACCTGGTTTTACAACAATCACCAAATCTTAAGAATAAATGGTCCCAATAATTTCATTAAATATATTATCCTTTTCAAAGAGCAGTGGTGTGACATGTGGATTTACAAGATTGGTAAATTTATAATGCCTAATTGAATAACCATCACGCAGCACTAACACGAATTAAATATCATTTTTAATGGCCCTATTTACTGCAGAGAGCACTTACCATTGATATAATTGCCATTTTTTCTTGTTAAGATTTATACCAACCTTTAGCTGACTCCTTCTTTCTGTATCTCTTTGAATAATTCTGTTTTTATATCACATATGTATACTTTTGCTTGTTACTGATTTTAGAAGGTCATCTATATTATCTGTAGGAATATAAACTCATTTTTGGTGAATTTTTCACAATCTTCTTCTTGTTAATTATCGACATAAAAGAATGTTGTAATGTGCACGTGCAAGCACGCACTGGAAACTCTACCTTCTTAATGATGTTCTTTTGTGTTGAAAGATATGATAGTTTTTTTCGAGACTATTAAAATAATCAGCTGGGGAACATCTTTTGAGGAGATAAGAACTTGTTGCTGAAGACACAAAATCACTTTGTTTGGTTATAGAACTAGTGCATACCATATCTGCCATAGCCGAGTCTATGCTCAAGCCTGTGAGCGTCTACTTGCAGAAGACATACAGGTAGTTAGAAACAATTACAGACTTGGTTAGTTGGGTTTAGTGGGTGGCATAAAAGTAGCTTATGATTTTAGTGTTGAAGTTTGAGGGCAGATGGGGAATCATCATGTTTAAGATTTGAAGTTTGGGTGTGCCAAATTTCCATAGATGGTTGCTTGCACAAGCCTGTGAGCACTCACTCCCAGAAATATAGATGGTTGAAAGCATAGTAGATGCCCTGTAGCTGGTATTTATCAGGTGGCACATAACAACCTTATGAACATTTATTGAAGTTTGATAACATGTGGATAATCTTATTGAGCTGCATGTTGCTATTGTATTTGAGTTACATTTAATTTTAAAGAGAGAAAAAAATGCCAAGGGGAACCTAGTGCACTTTCATTGTTTGTCAAAGATTTTGTTGCATTTGGGAAACTTATAGAGTTTTAGTTTTGATTGTGTACTAGATGTATGTGTGTGGTCTGATTGTCATAATCTCCTTTTCTTCAAACACATCATGTTTGTGCTTCTGAGTTTCTAATAGTAAGATGTTAACCAAGAAAATCTTTTTGTTGATAAAAAAAATTTTAACATGTCACAGAAGATACTTCTGGGAGCATAAGCAGTTGACTTAATTTATTTGGAGGATTACCTTGAATGTACTTGTGCATTCCTAATCTTGGGTCCGTACTTTCATCATTATTTTCAATTTATGCCCATTATCTGTCTGCACATTTTTTCTTGGAATGATTTTCTTCCTTGTTGTTTTGAGGTGAAGTGCTTTTTCTGACATTTACAAGCAAAAGTTGCATCTTTCGTATAAGTGGCTCATTTTGCATCACGGTATATATTCTTTTTTTTTCCTTTTAATTTTTCAGCGGGTGAAAGTCTATCGTTTGAACGACGATGGTAAATGGGATGACCAGGGTACTGGGCATGTAACTGTTGACTATATGGAGGTATGTTCAAACTTAATAATTTAATTGTGTATGATTCTGGTAGAGAATTTCTATAGTCAATCATTGAAATGAAATTGTTGGAAGCTTGTTTCCTAGATGATTGATCAAAAGATGTCTTGCAATTTGACTAAAATGCAAATGTTATCTGGCAGAGATCAGAAGATTTGGGTTTGTTTGTTATTGATGAAGAAGACAATGAGACAATACTTTTGCACCGCATAAGTCCAGATGACATTTACAGAAAGCAAGAAGGTCCGTGTATGTTTCAGTGAATGATCTTTGTCTCTTTGTTTCCTATGAAGATGCCATCTATTAGTAAATATGCCCATTGAGTTCCTGATACAGTTTTCTCTTGAGTGGTTCAGTTTGATTTGAAAAAATAGGGTTTAGAATATTGGACAGGATTTAAGTGATTTGTATTCTTATTTCAGACACAATTATCTCCTGGAGAGACCCGGAATATTCTACAGAGTTGGCTCTTAGCTTTCAAGAGACCACAGGGTGCTCATACATATGGTAAGTAAATGACTCTAGTTTTCAGTTACCTTCTAGTTTACTTGTTCTCAGTTGACATTTTACAATCACAATGGTTGTTTCCTTTTACTCAGGGATAACATATGTAATGTTCAGAGGAACCTGAATTTTAATTCCCTCAACAGTAAGTGGCTGGAACCTTCAACCATGTAATGTCTACTTCTCTTTAAACATTCTGCATCTTCAATCTGGTTGGAGTAATGCATCAAAAAGTACTTGGGTATTGCCTTTTTCCTGTTGGAACGAAACATCATATATTAAGAAATTTATCAAATGATAGCCGGCATTGTGATCTAAAATTTGTAGGCCTTTTTTAACCTTGATGTAAAAGATAACATGGGGATGATAAAAAATATCCAATATCCCCAAGATCGCTCTGTTTTGTGATAAATTGCTTAATTATGAAAAAGATTGCTGGTTATTTGGATTTTTTTAGAGGGTTCAAGACTAGTTAGTGGCTTGGATTTTACTGAGAAGTCTTAATCTAACTTGAAACTTTTCCCTTCTTAGAACAAAGAACTAAAGTTGGATTTTTGTAGGGGGTTCAAGACTAGTTAGTATAAAATTCAAAATTCAATTCCTTCTATAAATGTTCTTTTTTCTGATAAATTGCTTAGTTGTGTAAAGATTGTGGTTTAGTTGGGTTTTGTAAAGGGTTCTATTCTAGTTAGTGGATTGGATCTATTAGGAAGTCTTAATCTACCTTGAAGTTTTTCATTATGTCTACAGTTAAAGTTCAATCTTTATCCTTCGAAGAAAGAACTTAAGTAAGGATTTTGAATTCTTATAAATTATTTCTTGAAACCCAAACTTGTCTTTGACTCCAAAGGTATTGAGGGATCATAAAAAAGGTAAGTCTAATTTGTTGAGAGACCATTATTTTCAGACTTCTTTACCAGGAAAATATTTCTCATAAATATTTTCTATGTTCCATTCTATATACATTTTGTTTGAAATTACCTTTTTTGTTAATTTATTTTATTTCTGACTTGCATAGTGTGTTGAATATTGTCATTCTATTTTGTAAATCTTGCAGGTGAGACATTTCATAGCATGAACAGTGATTTGAGGGAATTGCCTCCTGTTGAGCTTTCCACACTTCCTTTAATACTTAAGGTTGTTATGAGTGCTTTAGTTTTTTTAACATTTATATTTATGTATTTATTTATTTTATGGCAACAAATTTCATCTTTTAGCTTTTTTGCATTGGAACTTTGGTTCAGCTGTATAATATAAACTTTGTTTGGGGGGAGGGGGGAGGTTGTTACAGTTCCTTCATTCAGAAGGGATAGTAATTATCTAACTTTTTGTTATCTCTTATTTGGTATGATTGTCACATGTGATTATCCAGCTTGATTTTATTAATTTTGCAGACTGTAACTGAGAGTGGCATTGCAGATCAGATGCAGCTGACGGAACTGATACTGAATGATGTAAGCTTGTTGAGGCTTTGTTGGTTTATCCAGATATTGTGGTTGCCGCCTATATAATTCTATTAATTGGCTTCATTTATCAATTGTTGAAGGTGTTTTGGGTGTGGTGATTTAATTTTTTGTGGGATGTGTTATCTACTTATTTGTAATTTAATCCATTTTATGGATTGGTTTTATCTAAGCTGTGTAGAGAAGTTGATTTAAGAAATTGAACTTTGTTCTTTAACCTGTATTAGTGTTTAGTTCTAGGTTTTGGGTCTTTAATTGTTTACATATCTTATGTTCTTTATTTGACATAATAAGTTTTTGCTTAGATATTAGTATGGACCCTGTTAAGTTGCATTTACACTCTTATTGCAGCAAGAATTTTTCCGGAAGCTGATGGATCTATTTCGAATTTGTGAAGACTTGGAAAATATTGATGGCCTTCATATGATATTCAAGATGGTCAAAGGGATCAGTCAGTATTCCTTATGCCTACATCTCATTAGTTTAAGTTAGATGTGTGATTTGCTTGATCCTCAGTTACTTATATTTTTGATTATTTGCAGTTTTACTCAACAGTCCTCGGATCTTTGACAGAATTTTTGGGGATGAGTTGATCATGGATATCATTGGCTCTCTTGAGTGTGAGTTCCCATTACATATATGTGGATAGCAATCCTTTGTAAGAATGGTGTTTGAATATCAAGTTTGCATATTTACTTACATGGCCTTAGTCATGGCATCATAGCGGTTAAAGTAACGATTTCGGGCATGGCCAGCTCCCATAGTGCAACAGGCCACCGTTCTGAGTAGTTAGTGCTGAATGTTGTTCTTGCTATTCCTAAATTGACAAAACTTCCCTGGTTATTTTTATTTCATACTAATAGCGCACCAGTGTGCATGACATATTCTGGCTTTTGCTTTACTGAACTGTAAACATCCAAAATAGATTATGGTTGAGCATTAGGTGGTTACCCTTGTCATTGTTCATTGGGTTAATCCTAGTTGGACAAAATACCTGGTAGCTCCTCCTGTGCATGTGTTTTATGGGTCAAGTTGAGTTTGTCAAGGAGTGTGAAAAGTGAGATTTTATTACATTTGATTATACAAAATCATATTTTGTTGGGTGTATGTGCAAATGATTAACAATAGTTCGCTGATAGTCTGGAGTATACATCTTTATCTTTTGCTGTTAATTGATAGTAATAAACTGTTCTGAGTTCTATATACAGATGATCCTGATGTTCCTCATGTCCAACATCATCGGAATTTTCTAAAAGAGCATGTTATTTTCAAGGAGGTGACTATATTATCAACTGGTTATTTTCTTATTTGGATGGGGTGTTGTCAGGGATTGGGGCTACAATGTTCAATGAGATGTTTTTGTATAAAGTCATCTGTAGTTCCTTATTTGTATCTATGTTTTTTTCTTTTAGGCCATACCAATAAAAGATCCTTCAGTCCTTTCGAAGATACACCAGACTTATAGAGTTGGTTATTTAAAGGTTTGGACTTTAAGCTTAACATGGTTTCTCGAATGTCTGTTTAATTGGTTTAATTCTCACCCTGTATCACTTTTTTTTAGGATGTCATTTTGGCTAGAGTGTTGGATGAGGCCACAGTTGCGAATCTCAATTCCATAATTTATGGGAATAATGCTGCTGTAATATTTTCAAGTATTATGGTTCAATACTTTTGAAGTATTTGTAATTCTACCTCTAACTTTAATATTATCCTATAGGTTGTGTCCTTTTTGAAGGATGACAGCACCTTCATTCAGGAATTGTTTGCAAGGTTGAGATCACCCTCCACATTTGAAGAATCAAAGAAAAATTTGGTAATTGCTGATACCCAAATAGTTTTATCCTTTCATAGTATGATATTGGTTCGGTTCAGCTGTATTATTTGTTGTATGCAATATTTCTTCTTAATACTGTGAGTAATTGTTTTCTTTGTATTTGGTCTCTCAACTTTTTTTCTTTGGACAAGTTAATTTTTTTTTTAAAATTTTTACAGCAACTTGTCGAATCATTTGTGCACTTTCTGCTTATTTTGTTGAATTACTGTATTTTCTACATATCTAAAATGACTTTTCTTTTTGTATTTGGATTTTTTTTTAAGCTGTTACTCTAAGGCTTAATGAATGTTTGATCCTGACAAGACTAAATGTATAGACAAACCTTTATGTGAGAAAAGCGGCAACATGTCTTTCTTTCCCTGAGGGCATTATTCTTGAAAAGAGATACTGTCTTATAATGCAGCTTGCCTCTTGACAACTGTAATTTCTAGAAAGATATTTTCTTCTTCTCAGATTTATGATTGTGTAATTATATAATATTGATGCTGGCATATTGAAACAGGCTTTATGGTGCTGGAATAAGATTTTTTTTAGTAGTGTCTTTTTTTATGCTTAATTCATGTTTTCCTATCTACGTATTGACTTTGCTTATTTGCTTCATGAAAATAGGTGTATTTCTTATATGAGTTTTGTAGTTTAAGCAAGAGCCTGCAAATGGTACAGCAGCTCCGGCTATTTAGGTAGACTTTTGCAAAATTAGTTGTCTCTAATTTTGGTCTCCGATAATTCATAACTATTTCTTTGATATGGTAAATCTTGTACTGAGTATTTGCAATCTTAAGAGCCGAAGTTTTAAATTACTGCAGGGATCTTATGAATGAAGGCATCTTTGACATTGTCACTGATGCCTTGCAGAGTCAAGACAAGAAGCTTGTATTAACTGGGTAATGGTGGCACTTGAATATTTGTTTTTATCATTTATCTTGCTTGCTTTAGATCTTATTCCTTTCTATTTAGTCCTAACAAAAGGCCATTCTAATGGATGCAGGACAGATATCCTCATTCTGTTCTTGAATCAGGATCCAAACCTTTTGCGTTCTTATGTTGTTCGGCAGGAGGGAATTCCACTTCTAGGACTCCTGGTATGGGTCTTGTTAATTAGATGATCATGTGATATATGTTTTCTGGAATTCTCTGTCCATGTAATAAACAAGCATCCATGTGATCCCTACACAAACTGAAAAGCTAATTCTGCATAAGAAAAAATTACCATTGGAAAGATTGGGGGATTGTATGACATAACACTAGTTAGTGGCATGCTTTTTTTTTTTTTTGTGCTCTTTTACATTGATTATACAAAAATTATGGTTTAGTACAATGGTAAACATTTAGTTGAAAAGGTATTCAAATTCCCAGTAACTGTCCCTAAGATGATCCAGCTGTTCTTGGCCCACAAAAAAAATGGTAAGTCTTATTTGCTCATTTGAATCCAGTTAGCAATGTGGTGGAGATCTTCATTTGGACAATTGTTATACTGGAATATTAGTGAAAATGTATATAAGTTGGTTATCCTTCTTTGGAGAGAATTTCAAGTCTGATCTCCAAGAAGTCAAGCAGTTCTTGATCTCAGGAATATTTGTTTATCTGTTGAAGATAACTAATTTGTGTTTGTTTGCTTAAAGGTTAAAGGAATGATAACAGATTTTGGGGAGGACATGCACTGCCAGTTTTTAGAAATTCTCCGAAGTTTACTGGATTCATACACATTGTCAGGGTCTCAGGTACTTGCTTTATCGTTATCTTCACTTAGCAAACCTTTTTCTTTTCCACTGAAGTATTTTAAATGATGAACGAGATGTGTGTATGAACTTCAAAAATTGTTATTGTTGATTGATATTTTGCCTTTTTCTGTGTTATTCTTGACAACACTGCTCTTCCATTTGTCAATTACTCTTTTGGAATTGATTATGCCTTCATTGTACATTGCCCTGATTACAAGGCTCGCAGATTCTCTTTCTATGTAAACCAAGCCTGAGCTCTAGTTCTTGGCCTGGCCTTATAATTTCTTTTTATGTGGAAAGAAATGCCTGACCTTGCCTGCCCTTATTTCTCCAAATTCTAAATTTTAGGTGGTGAGATGTTCAATGCTTAAGGATACTGTTTGGAAACACGTTTTCCTGAAGCGAATTGCTTTAATTGATTGTTTTTTCATCTACCACCATGCCATATGTTTCAGGAGCTTTGGCTGCTTAGCGCTTGTACTCCCCATGTGCTATAAGCTTGACTTTTGTCCCTTGTTAACTCCATTTGCTTTTTCCTCTCTTTTTTTTTTTTTTTAATTAAACTCACTAGTAAGTTTATGAATTTTATTTATTAGTCTTCATTTTCGTTTTTATAGCGTATTACTTGGTGATAAATGTGGTGACATATTTTGTGTCAAGTCTATCTCGTATTTAAGTATAGTTCTTCATTGCTGTCTATGATACCCTTTTTGTTTATCATCAAAAGTTCATGCTTTATAGCTGTAATGATTTTGGATTTAGAGTCTGCAATATATTTGAGTTTATTTATGCAGGTGTAACAATTCGAAAACTGATTTGTACTTTGATAAACACACACACACACACACACACACACACACACACACACACATATATATGCTGAATAGTTGGAAAATTTGTTGGTAGAATTTGCATGTTAGATTTGAGTTTCTTTTCTCCATTTGTGTTCTATTAGTACTTGGAATTAATGATGTCGTTGAGCGTTTCATCTTGTTTGCATCTGCTGCAGAGGGATACCATTATTGAGATCTTTTACGAGAAGCATTTGGCTCAATTAATTGATGTTATAACAGCATCATGTCCTCCCAAAGGTGTTGCTCAATCAGTTGGTGAATCTACAGTACGTGGAGGAATAGTGGAAAGCACAAAGCCTGAAATATTGTCAAACATCTGTGAATTGCTTTGCTTTTGTGTTCTGCACCATCCTTATAGAATAAAGTAATGTTTTGTATCCTATTTGTGCTGTATCCTGGAATTAACTCCTGCTTTTGTAATGATATTAATGGGTGTTCCTTTTCTGCTTGCAGGTGTAATTTTCTTCTTAATAATGTCATAGATAAAGTTTTGTTACTGACACAAAGAAGGGAAAAATATCTAGTAGTTGCTGCTGTTAGATTTGTTCGCACAATTCTCTCCCGCCATGTAAGTGCATTCGTTTTTATCATTTTATTTGTAGTCATCACAAATAGGAGTTTTCAAATGGGGAAGAAAATTGAGGATACCACGAAGATGAGATATTGAATGTGACCTTTGTTTTTCCATCTTGGGTCAATTATTGGTTAGAGTTAAAAACCATCTACATGCAAACAACAAAAGCAAGAACAAATGTGCTGGAGCCAGGCTTATAGTGAAAGGCCTGGAAACAGTCAAAATTATGTCTGCAAATAATTATTATTTAAATTTTTTGAAGGTACAGAGGATGACATTGAATTAGGTTTTCTGATGGTTGAATGTGATTTTTGCAAAGAATCTAATTTGTTGGTTAAAGTACCATAGCCACTTGAGATATTTAAACACTAACAATTCTCTTGGTTGCCCCCCATCCCCTTCTCTGTTTTATGGTATTTTTGTTTGACAAGGTTGTGTGATTCTGCAGGATGAACATCTGGTAAATCATATTGTTAGGAACAATCTTCTCAAACCAATAGTAGATGCCTTCGTTGCCAATGGCAATCGGTATAATCTGCTGAACTCTGCAGTTTTGGAACTGTTTGAGTACATCCGCAAGGTGCCCATCTTTTTCTGAGCTCATCCACGTTCTCATGATAATCTTATTTTACATGTGAACGTTTTTGTTCATTTATGACTTAATTCATGCAGGAAAATCTGAAGTTGGTGGTGAAATATATCGTTGATTCATTCTGGAATCAGTTGGTTATTTTTGAGTCTTTGGCTACCATTCAGTCTTTAAAAGTTAAATACGAGCAGGTATTTTCCATTCACTGCCTTATCTTTACCACTTCATTTCCAGTTTAGGATTTCTGGCCTTGACTAGTATGTTTTCAGTGCTTAGAAAATAATGGAACCAAAAGTAATGTTAATTCAGTGGACCCAAGAAAACGGATTGATGAGCGTGCTCCGGAGAAAGAAGAGGAAGACTATTTTAACAAGGACAGGTATGTATTATTTTTCTTCTAAACATAGCAGGACTTAAAACTTTTTGCCAAGGTTTTTTTTTTCCTATCACACTGAATTTGAATTCATAAGCAGTGACGAAGAAGATACAGCATCTGCCTCACAAACCCAAAGGGCTCAGGCCCAACCTGTTATATCTAATGGAGTTGTTCTAAGCTACGCATCATTAAGGTATGGTAATGGCCTCATCCTAGACAATTGACCCAAAGCATCTTAGTAGAGTTTGCTTATTGGATATTTCATGTTTTTGATTTGTAGTCCAAGATCTGGTGGACTTGTTGACTACGAAGACGATGAAGACGATGAAGACTACAAACCACCACCTAGGAAACAGTCAGAAACTTCAGAGGAGGATGAAGGAACAATGGAGTCTCTGAGATTGAAACGCAAATCGGCCTCTTCCAAGGAAAAGGAGCCTGAGCTAGTAAAGAAGCAGCGGTTGGGTAAAAAAGCCCCTAAGTCAAGAGACAGTGTATTTGCTGCCTTGTGTTCAACACTAAGCCAGGCAGTGCTACCAGGCAAGAAAAATGCAAGCGGCATGCAGTTAGCTCCTCGCCCAGCTGATGGAAGCAAAGGCTTAGGTGAACAAGATGATGCTGCTAATTCTCTAAATAGTAGTGATAACAGCAGCAGTTCAGATGACAAAAATCATAGAGAAAAGGAGCCTACAGCTTCTAGGAGTTGTTCTGATTGCATGCATGGTAGTTCAGACAATTGTCAATTAAGTGGTGAGGACTGTGCGTTGATACCCCCCAAATCTTCTCCAGAAATGGCTGTAAATGGATCTTAAATTATGATTCAGAATCGACCAGCAAGGTGACATATCTACTACTTTTTTATTCAACCCATGGATGTTAGCAGTCGAGACCTGATCAACCAAAGAAGTGAAGTGCTTTGAAAGAAGAATTTTGTTTTCAATCCATGGTAGGAGAGTATAATCTGTATAGTGCCGCCTAGGGGCTGGAGGAAATTCATGCTCCCTATATGGGCCTGGTTTACCCCCTTTGCTACATCTTTCTGCTACTTCAAGCCAAGTTATTGTTGCTTCTGTAAAACATTTATCAGAGTTGACGTTCTTTGTTCAATTTTTTTTTTTTTTTTTCTATTTCTTTCTCCAATCCTTTTCTGGTTCCTCTAAAGTTCGGCTCTGTGAACTATAATGATAGAAAAGGGCAGCAATACATGCCCTGCATAGTGTTTCCTTTGCTGTCAGTTTTGTGTTGGTTGTGTGGTTGATATACAGAGAGATGGAGGTTGGTTTTAGGAAGTTGGTTGAAACACCAAATTTTCTCAGTTGTAGCAGAACCCCCCTTGTAAATTAGAACTAGCAGAGTCCTCCGAACTCAGACTCAGACTTTTCAAAGTCTTTTTCCATCCATTTCATATGCAAAGTTCAAATTTGTGGATCAGTTCTGTACTACCTGTATGTTTGTTCTTTGCTCATTTTCTCTCTTTTAATTCACTGGCTTCTGGTAATCATTTTCTCTTTTAATACAAAAGTCCATATGTATTTGTGACCAAATTTTTGATTAATAACTTAAAATGAATTTTGAAATTTCACAAAAGTGATTTTAAAAAACCAAGTATAATTTGAAAATTCGAATCAGAACCTACCCAGTGGCTACTCCTAGCAGCTGCTGAGACGTGGCGAAGTGAATTCCTCCAGTTATTTCTTTCGCCCAAACATCTTGATGCGTCTCAGTATTGTAATTGTAACATCTATCAATTCCCTGAAGAAGAAGAAACCATTGCAACGCCAAACTAGCCAAAGAAAAAGAAATGAGCAACAGCAGCAGCAGTAATTTGGAGACACGCTTCTTGTTAGATGATTTTCGTGGCTTTCAAAAGGGTGGCTTCTTCGACCTTGGCCGTCTTCTTCCCAATCGTATTGCTGATAGCTTCGTCAAAGCCGCAGGGGTAACTTCTCTTCACTGTTTCTCTCCCTCTATATTATATAAAAGTTAGCAGCTACGGACGTCCGCACGAAATACAGACTCGGGATATGCTTGTTTTTATCTTAATGGTGCTACTGTATTGTAGATTGGAGCAGTTCAGGCTGTTTCAAGGGAAGCCTACTTGACAACTGTTGAGGGTAGGATAAGATGAGTTTATTGTACTTGTACATGTCTTTGTTCTTGATTTCTTGATTTATTGTTTGATGATTTTTGTGGGATTTTGATGCCAATTATTTAAGGTTCAGGATTTGATTCAAGTAATAATGTGCCGGATGTGGGTGGTGCCAAGGAGCATCACTTTCCCAACCTCAAAGGTGCTTGCGTAAATGCTCGATTGCTTACATAATATATCATAAAGTAAATGGAACTTACAAATTATGAAGGATTACATAAAGTATATATACATCTTGGTGTTTTGCAGAAGAAAGCAGCCGAAAATCTATTGAAGCCATGGTGAGTTTTCAAAATAAATGAACTAGCGTCTTGATTGATTGATTGCTTGCTTGCTTATTCTGTTTTTGATTTTTGTCCTTGTTTATAATGTTTTACAGGTGAAGAATACTGGGAAGGAATCTTTACAGTGGGGTAAGTTCACTTAAATGTCCATTGTACTATTTGAACTAATTAATGATTGTCTCTGTGAAAAGTCTTTGCTCAAATCTAAGAAGCTTTTGTTCTGTAGTATCTGATATAACTGTTTGTTCAAAGGCTTGTGAATAGATATGTCTGTAGCATAGACAATTAGATAATCTCGATTCCCTTACATGGACATGGGCATCTTTCTGATTAATAGCTAGGATAAAAATTCAAATTAGGAGATGATCATAATTCTTTTACATGGACTCCTAAAGTTTATCTCTATATATTAATAACTTTATAACTTCAAATTAAGAAAAAATTATGATCTCTATGCACAAATAAATTAATACTTCATACACAAATTCATATTGAAAGATAAAATAATCCATTTTACTCGATTGACTTAATAATTTATATAGAAATTTAATAGCTCAAAAAATTGAAGTGAATAGTCTAATAGCTGGTATAAAAGTTTGGATTAAGGGTGAAATATCTCATGTGTGTAGAGAATTTGTTCATAAATAACTTAATAGCCTTGTTTAATCTTTTTGTAATGAACATCTTAATACAGTTACATGCAGTGTTTTAACACTCTAAAACATTGCGGTTCCCTTCCACAACACTGGCAAACCTTGTTGTCTTCTGCTGCAGGGATGGCCGCAGGATTATTTTCGGGTCTTACATATGGGCTAAAGGAAGCTCGTGGAGCCCATGATTGGGTAAGATTAACAAGATCCTCCATCAAAATTGGCATACCCTTGTGCCTCGTCATATGCAGAAATCAAGTTCTCATAGTACACATTTGGTGTTGGAAGAAGCTTTGATCTTCATCAGATCAGCTCATTACTTGACTAATTCACTTTGTTGTCCGCAAACTAACAGTGTCGTGGCCGGAGCAATAACAGGAGCGGCATTAGCACTTACAACGGAGAACTCTTCCCACGAGCAGGTTGTGCAGTGCGCCATTACTGGAGCTGCCATTTCCACCGCTGCAAATCTTGTCACGGGAATATTCTGAGCTTGGATTTAGAGCCTGCTCTAGGAATTTTGTTGCTTTTTCTGTAAAATCCCTGGTACTACTATTTACCAAGATCGTTAATCTTATTTCTAGGATTTAGGCTGACCTGGTTCTTGATATGGGTTATACAATGAATTTATGTGCCTTTATGTTCTTTAATGCAATTTTGAAATATGAAATATGATAAATTTAAAATAAATTATATAAAAAATTTAAAATTAAAAACGAAATTAGTGATAGAGTTTAATCATTTGTATCAAATAAGTCCAAGTAACATCTGAAACACCATTTATTTACTACAAAATTGACGTGGGTGGTGAGTCATAGAAAGAGGCTCCAAAGAATTCAATACTGTTGGTCATTGAGATGGTCAGGTCAGGGATGTATTTGATATAAATGGATATATTGTGTCTTTAATTGTCAACATGTAAAACTACAGGGACTTATATGTTATTACCCCGTTCGTCGCTGATTACGACACCTTAGGGCCGTTGTTTACCGTCCTTATTTTTTTATATATATAGAAGACCACACACACGAACGAAGAATCATTCTGCCACAGACGACGACGCGTCGAGAACCCGTTTCTTGGCCTCTGTTATTTTCGATCTAGCTTCAAGGTACGAATCTACCTCTACGTTCCCATCGCTATTTTCGCATTTTTCAATTCTCTCTTGGGTTTCTATGAGGTTTTAATGTGATCGATTAGTTTTCTAGGTTTTCTTTTAGGGTTGTTCATTCGTTTGGCTTATGTCAAAATTGAAAACTGAGGGTTTTGAATATTAATTTTTTGTTTATTTTTAACCCTAGGCTAGATTTATTGTCTGCGAATTTTGCATCAATTATTTTCTTTCTCAAATGAATGATTTTCGTAGTGGGTAAATTTCCGTTTTGGAAGAAGATCTGTATGTTCAATACTTGAAATATTGAAGTTGTGTGATTGTGATTTAGAATATTTTGAATGGTTGTTGCTATTGGTTGATCGAATTAAACAATTTTTCTGTGCAGTGGGGAGGTTTTTGATTGGTAGGCAATTTTGAGGTTTTGAACATGTCAAGTAAGAAGGAAGAGAAATCTCAGGTTGCAGCTGAAAGGATCAAAGCTGCAGCCTTGAGTGCGGCTAAAGGTTTAAGTCGTGCTCAGGCAGAGCGGGCAGCTGCTGCAGCTGCCCGGAACGTGAATGCATATGGGCAGAAGGAAGAAGGGCCTAGCAGATGGCAAGAGAAGAGGGAAGCAAAGAGGCAGATGTATTTGATGAGTACTGAGAAGGCGGTGAGATTGGGTGAAAGAAAAGACCTTAAGTCTTCAATGTCTAGTATCAGTGGCACAGCTTCACAGTGCCAGAAATGTTTCCAAACTGGACATTGGACATACGAATGCAAGAATGAGCGGGTTTATATGTCACGACCCTCACGGACCCAGCAGCTTAAGAACCCTAAATTGAAGATGAAGCTCTCGATCTCTTATGATTTGGATAACCCAGATGTTAAAAATGAGACTGCTGAAAAGAGTTTGAAGAAAAGTAAAAGGAAACATCGCTCTGATTCAGATTCTGGTAGTGACAGTGAGGCTTCAGTCTTTGAGACAGACAGTGGTTCATCATCAGTAACTGGATCAGATTATTCTTCACCGGAGAGTAGCTCAGGCTACAGTTCATCATCTGATTCAGAGGAAGAGAGGAGGCGGCGGAGGAAGAAAAAGAAGCAGAGGAAGGGAAGACGTAGGAGGTACAGCTCATCGTCTGAGTCTTCTTCTGATTCAGATTCAGCATCAGAAACTGATTCTGATGATAGGAGGAGCCGGAGGAAGAGCAGAAGGCACAACAGAAAGCGCTAAATGAGGCAACATATATGGATTCAAGGACAAGCTGTCTTTACTCTATCTTTTCCGTTTAGAGCATATCTGTTTAATTATATGAGAATTTCCATTGGCTTTGTATGTACCTTCTGTTAGTTCATGGAGCTTATTACTAGGTGGAGATCTTAAAGAATGATGCAGATTGAGATTTGAGGGTTTTAAAATAAATTTACTGGATGTTCCCTTTTTTTTTTTGTCACTATTGTGTTATGATGTAATAACTTGTAGTTACAGTAGTTTTTTTTTCCTATTGCAAGCTGTTTTGGGTGCATTTTTTAAATTTCTTGAACTTGATCATGCATGTAACCAGAGAACTGCCATAGTATATTGATGCTGACATGAAGATATGCAGATTGCAGGAGACTGTTATCAATAGTTTGTTTTGAATGGGATTGTTTTGCAGTTACTGAACTGTTTGTATTCTTATTGCTTAGCTGCTGTGCTGTGTGAATTTCCTTTTTATGTACGGAATTTCACCATCCATCCTATCAGAAATTCAACATGCCTCTCTGTTGGCTGGAGCACCCGGACCGTATTACTGGAAATTCTTCTTGTATCTGAAAATTTTTCGAGTCTTGTGGATTCCTGCAGACAAGAAAAAGAAGTCCCTACCGAAAGCATTGGTTGTTAAAATTGAATACAGGAGTTATTTTGCATTTGCTCTGCTCTACTACACCTAAACCAGGATCAGAACAAGAGCATTTGTGTTCCATGATTCTTCTACAATGTCCTCGTAAGACTTTACCCTTGCATTAACTTTTGTTAATGCCGTTGGGAGGACCATCCATCTTTCTTCAGAGCATGCAGAAGAAGAACAGCCATCGATAATCTAGCTTTCGCCTGAGTCCTGGCTTCATCAACTTCTCAGGCCATTTCTGGTTATTTCCCGAAGCAAAATATTGTTTATGCAATTCTTTAGATAAAAGAATTAATTCCCATTTTCTTTTAATAATTAATTTTAACAAGATGCATAAAAGAGCTGGACAGCATATTCATGAATGAACCATTAATTTGCTTTATCCTTAATCATGGGAAGTCACAATTGAGTCCTGCACATTGTGCAACTATAATGATCTATCGGAGCGCTGTTAACACCAATTGCCCGCCAAAGAAAAACCCCGTACGTTCACTGTCTCTCCCTCTTTCGCCGTCTTTTTTTCTCTCTCTGCAAGTTCACCAAGATGAATACCATGAAATTTTGCCGCGAATGGTCAGTTGCATGCATAAATCCGCATTCTTATTTCTTGCTCATTATCTGTTCAATTGTTATTATGGGTTTCTTTTCTGATATGTGTGATTCAATACTTAGTTGGATATAATTTTGAATTTCAGTAACAACATTCTGTATTCGGAGGAAGATAAGGAGCAGAAGATCCTCCTCTATGCTTGCCCCAACTGCGACCACCAGGCAATTTCTCTCCCTTTTTCTGTTTTTCTTCTTATGCTGAAATATCTCGATTAGGTTCAAGTTCTTTCTTTTTTTTTTTCCCAAACATTTTTGTATGTGCCGTGTTTCATATAATTTTTCCCTTTTGATTTAGAGTTGAACCCATTACAAAACCCAAATCTCCTTCACTTGCATTGTCGCTCATTGTTTCTGTTTGGGTTTATCTTACATGCTTAGCTACTAATTGGTACGGTAATTGTGAGACTTGTTAAGTGCTAAAGCTTTAACATTTTAGCATCCGAAAACGCCAGGGCATGGCATTTTTCCTTGCTTTAAGGGGGTAATTTATCAATTACCAGTTTAATAATTGCTGTTTAAGTGTCTGTCTTGTCTTGTTTTGGGAAACGTTTCCTTTAACTGGGGCCTTTCAGATTTTATTTTTATTTGTACTTTTGTTTTCTCCTTCTGCATTCAATTGTTATAAAACTGTGGGTTTTAATTCATTTGATTGATTCAACATTAACTTCCAGAGTATTAACTTCACAGTATGAAAGTAATTTGAGACTAGTTCCGCACATTTTCTTTCCAAATTTCCTTGCGGTTGACGCTGCTCCAGATTACTAATGGAAAGTGATTGTAGGTTCACTCTGGTGCTGTTTAATTACTTATTTGACTCTCCAATTCTGTACAGGAGGTTGCTCACAACAACTACGTCTATAGAAACGAGGTGCATCACTCTGTTGCGGAGCGCCCTCAAGTTTTGCAGAATGTGGCGGCAGATCCAACTCTTCCTCGAACTAAAGATGTTCGTTGTGTAAAGGGCCAGCATGGAGAAAGCTGTGTTTTTCCGGGTCACCTTCTTATTTCATTGATTTTATTGTTCATATTGTTATTGATATTTGCTGTTATGGCTTGGGGCAATCATTATTTTAAGTCTTTTCTTTTCATTCTCCTTCCTTTTTGATGTTCTTTTCATTTAGAACAATGCTTCAGCTCTGATAATGGCTTGGGGCAAACATTATTGTAATGGTGCAATTTGTTTGTAGATCTATTTCCTTGATATCTATTGAACTGGGAATGTCTAGCATCCCATATCCTACACGTTCCATCATCAGACGACCAGCAGAGGATAAGGACACATTACCAAACGAAGTTAAAAAGGCAAGAGTATGGGGGGTAAATACTATCACCAGCAAGAGGTCATCTCAAATAGCCAACAAATTTATGCCTTCAGGGAAACGAAAAGGCATGCAATATCTGTTCTTTAAAAAAATTCAAATGTTCGAAGTAACAGAGAACATATCGTACATGCGTCTATGTGCATACTTAAGCAGGACATAAATTCAAGAATCACATATTCATGGGAGATACAAGCAAAAAGTTACAAGAACAACCACTGCAGATGGTGCAGGCCTTCATAATGTCTGGAAATTTAAATCTAACAGAACAATCAAACTAAAGGCCAAAGCATATAGAAGGGGAAACAAAAGAAAAAGATTAATTAACTTGTTCCAGAAGGTGGACCAGAATGGAATTTGATCTACCAAACAGCATTTCAGACACTAAAAGTGGGGGAAACAGGTACAAGTGGGCAACAGAAGAGAGAAACAAAAGCGCATAAATAACTTATAAGGATTGAAATTCCCTTAAACCCTGTAGAATAGATGGCCTTGAGAATCATCTCCAATACTTGCATACACTGACACCAACAAAGGAAGTGAGATTTCAGTAAGCAAAGCAACAGTTCTGATCTTTTGTAAAGTATGCTTACACTTCAAATTGGACATTCACATATAGATGCGGCCATCTAATCAGTGATATAGAAAGTTCTAATGTATTTTCTGCAATGTGTTAAAGCATTCCGTATGGCTCACAGTAATCTGTAATGTTCAGTACAGAACATGGTGTAGCACATTCCTAATACTACAAGATTTTGAAAAAAACTTCTACATGCATACACCCAACCGTAAGTTAAAAAATAAAACAAGACCTGCATATTTTTTATCTCATCATTCTGAATATGGAAGCGCCTACATGCAAGCAAAGTTTAAGAAGAGAAAGTAGCACATTCCATTAAATGCTCGGCAAAGCAATGTTTTACTTCCATAATGTTTAAAGATTAGTAAAGAATGAATAAACATAAGATTACATGTGTATCAATATTTACAGACTGCAGATCCAATAAATAAAACCCCTACCACAATAAACAGCATTCCAGCGTCCCTGTACTCTCTTTATATTTTGCATCTTCTGCACCATGCTTGATGGTTTTGCAATGCCATAACATGCTGCACGAATTGATGGTGCACGATGATGCCATGTGAAACCACCCCTGATTTCCCTCAAACTTAGCCCACAAACCTGATCAGCATGCATATGGGGCCAACACATGCAAACAGAAGGTGATCAGTTTCAGTCTGTGCTTTATCCCTATCATCTGAAAAGGAGAAGAGATCCAGAGTATATAGAGATATCAGCCATCGCCAATAGAAATTTGTCAGCACATACAAAATGCATACCCCCTACTAAAAGGAAAAAAGAAGAAGAAGAAGAAGAAGAAGAATTTAAGACCATTGAAATTCTATGGTAACCCAATGTGTACAAATGTCATATCACACAGAAGTATAAATGGCTGTTTCATCAGCTGAAAGTTGAAAAAATTAATATATAAAATGACAATTTCCAATACCATTGAAATTCTGTAGTAACCCAATGGGTACAAATGCCAATGACAAAGAAGTATAAATAGTTGTTTCATCAGCTGAAAGTTGAAAAATTAATATACAAAATGACAATTCCCAAGTGTTAAAAGCTACTGGATGGCTATGTATATGAGGCACAGAGCCTAAGAAAAAGTCACCTACGGCTCAGAAGCGAAAATGATCCCCCTCCCCTGAAGAGTAGGAACATCAGCTGCATTAGGAGCATTTCCCCCAATCATGCCTTGTGATGGAGAGGGTATACTCATTATAAACTGCTTTAAAAGCTTTACCAAATGATCCTTTTCAATGTGAGGATACCTGAAGAATAAAAAGATGAAATCTAATAAGCCAAATATTGTACAAGAAAATCATGTAACATGGGACTGATCCAAACGTTTATTTGCTTTTTAACTATATAAAGATGTTCAAGGAACAGTGCAATAACGTATGAAAGAGACTATTGACTGTAACCAAATCTATGAACTTAAAATTTGGCCAATACACATATGATAAAACAAGACAAGAAACATATTGTATACCTCTCCACCAAGTTACTGTAACTCAACGGGAATGACAAGCCATCATCATTGTCATCCCCGCTGGCCACCCCATTCCTTGAATATCAAGGATGATATCTCCATGGAAGAAGCTGATGTTCAAGAAGTTCATTCCAAAATTGTCCACAGGTTCTGTGACATGGCCCCACTGAAAGGAAATGCATAATCAAAAAATAAACTTCTCTGAGGTCAATATCCACATCAGGCTTCACAGTATGCTTAGTTTTGCAATCTGCAACCTGAACATTCCCGTGCACACCACTTGAAAATTCAGAGGTTTCATTGCAACTGAAGGTGCATCACCAGATGGAATGTACTTTTGGAGAACCATGCTTTCCTGTAAATTTTACAAACAAAAAGAAGAGGGGAAAAAAAGAACCATTTAGTTGATATGTGTCAGTAATACATTTGTGATAATAATATAATCAAGTTCTCCCTCAGGTATGCATACAAACAAGAAATTCAAACCAAAAAAAGGTCAGAAAAACTCTCTCTCTCTCTCTCTCTCTCTCTCTCTCTCTCTCTCAATATCAGCAGATACTTCTAAAACATCAGCATATATTATGTAGGAGATGGCAAAAGGATTTGCTCTTCTAAGTCTGGCATGGAGGTTAGTCCTTGAGGTGTATGTTTCCTCATCTTTGTAGCATCATGAAGGATAAGAAAGCTACAGTGGTAAGTTACATGAGCTGGGTGTGATGGGCACGTCATTGGTGCCTTTCGTCTGAAGAGCAGTGCAGGACTGGTATATGGCTCAATTTTGTCCTTTTATGGTGAAATTAAAGTTATACAAGAGTGCATTATCAAGCACAAAATGACCAGCAGTTAAAAGTTAAAAGTTGAATCATGCTAAAAGAGGTTTAAATGAGGTGGACATTGAAGTTTTCTGTGGAAGGAAATGTGGCACACTGACCAACATCTGAGGCAGCATTCTTTTTGGATGACACTCAACAAAGGATCTTGTACATAGATAAATAGATTAAAAGGGAAAATTCATACCAAACTGATATTATATGTACAAGAGCACTAATAAACCAGCCGATAATCTTTCATTTGTGTTTCATAATTATCGCACATTTTCAGAGTTTGATGGCGTTGCCCCCTAATTCTGCCTCGGACCTCTATACTTGATGCGAAGTGTTTTAAATCTGAGAAATAGACAAGATTCTCATAGCCTTGAGGTTCCTGAACCCATATTTGACCTAGATTTTAAACCGAATCTCTCTCTTCCTTTAGATTCAGGATTTTTCATTACCTTATGACTTATGCATGCCATTTTCAAATAAAAATGTTCCATCCGAGCCAAGTAATTCTCCCGAACCTAATTAACAGGCGGAAAACCTAAACACCAGGATCCTCATAAACCATAAGCTGAACCAAAAAAATAAAATAAAGTAATCAAAGAACAAATGTAAAGTGATTTCACCATGCACTAATAAAATTGCACATCAATCCAAAACTTGAAAGACCTAACTATCCATCAAAACTCAACCAAGCAATTTATCCTACTCAAATATGTAGTCAATTGGTGCAACAAAAATCAAACTAAAATCCTTTTCAACCGATCAAATAAATTAACCAGTAGGACAGTCCCAACAAACTTCAGATTTTCTTCTACACTCTTGTTGAAAACATGAACGCCACATTCCATGAAAGCACTCCTCTCTGCCATCAGAAAAGAAAACCCCGAATTCACATTGCATTCACTAATTCTGTCACAAATTAATCCAATATACACAAAACTTAACCAAACCAAACCAATTTAGGATCCCATATGCACAAGCCCTATCCAGTTTCTCCAGAAAAACCAATAAACACATGCCATGATTAATTAAAAAAAGTCAAAAAAAAAAAAAAAGAAAAGAAATAATTACCAGCAATGGAGTTGGCTTAAATACAAAATGCTAAGTTCCACAGCATATTCCCACTTCAGCTTTGTAAATTTGGAATTGAAGGCACAGTGTTAATGGAGATCAAGCAGCGGAATGGAATTGGAGAGCGTGAACCACGCGTCGGATAAGGAATTTAGATTACTGGAGGGAGCTCTGTGTCCCTGTCGGGGCTTTCTGTTGTTGGGTTATGTTAAGAAGAAACTGAGACAGCGAGAACACGACGAAGAGAGTGAAAATAAGTTGAACGAAGCGTTTTATATCTTTACACCCATAAGATCCTTAAAAAGAAAATAAAGTCGAAAATAAAAGCAAACAATTGTATTATCAGGAGGCGGTCTTCCACCCGCAAGGACAACGCGTGGAAGATACGAACGAGAAGAAACGACGCAGTATTATCCGGCTTAACCGTATTAGCCCGTGGGCTTGTGAGCTTGTGAGCTTTTCTAGGCCGCCATGGTACGTCAGCTGTACTTGCATGGAAGGTACCTTGTTAGAGAGGCCCAAAGTGGGCCCGGTCTTATTAATCAAGGTCCAATTTACCGTTTAATTTTAAATTTAAATCCATGGTCCTTGTATTTTCTTTGATTTATTTAATTTTAAATATGTTTTAGTTAAAATAATAATAATAATAATAAATTTTTAGATATTAAAAAATTCATTTTAAAAGAGGTGTAATTAAATCATTAATTTTGATAAAGAGTGTATTGTGAACCAAAGAAAACTAATAATAGAAATAACATTGAAATATAGATAGGGAGACAATTTCATGTATTTTAAATTTAATTTGTGATTAAATTGGTATAGAAAGTAATACCCTTTTGACTATTAAATGAATTAAAAAAAAATATTTATCTTTTTAGTTTGTTATGAGATATATTTAACATAAAAATTAAACGTTAGATACAGTTATATTCATTTACATTAATTAGCATGAATGTAATATTATTAAAACATATTTCATAATTTTACGAGAATAAAAGAATATTTATAAAAATTAAAAAAAATAAATCATGTATAACTATATGGGACATAAAACCACAGTATTACTTTAATCACATTGTATAATAATTTGTATTTTTATTAGTAATAACATTAAAATTTTTATTTTATAAATAGTAATATTATATATTTTAAAAATATTATTTTAAATTATTTATTTTAAATGAAGTGATTGTAAGCATATAATCCTAAAGCATGCTTTAAAATTCAAGAAATCAAGTACAGAAGTTAAGGAACATTAATCTCTCGTCATTATTTTTATTAACGTTTTTTGATACTATCAAAACTTTCTAAATCCTCTCAAAATAGTATTTAACAAGAATTTCGAGTTTAAAAATCTTAACAAAGCAAAACACCTTCCAATTTATAAAATTTTCCCCATAAAAAAATTCTCACACTTAATAAAGGTTTAATTATTTCAAATTCAAATTCAATTTATAACCTACCGTGATCATTTAATTTTTAATAATTATAACTCACTTAAAAATTTTTTTTTCACAATCTTGTATCACCACAAACAAAAATTAAAGTAATTTTTCGATTCAAAGTTGATATTAAAGATTATAAATTGAGTTATGATACATGTGACTATAAAGAAAATATATTACTCTATTTTAAATAACTTAATCAGCGATGTATCATCATGTGCATGTGTATGGTTTTAAAACCCCAAGTGCGTGCGTGCATGCATGGATCATATATTAGCCATGCATTTCTTGGTTTGAAACTTGAAACAACTATGAGTTTCAGGTTTCGGAGAAGAGAAAGAGGTAGCAGTATTAATGTCGTTTTCTTTGCAAGATTGGCGATCGATGCATCGACTGCAGGCAGCCGAACGCTGAATAATAATCTTTTTGATAGGAATCGTATCAATTTGGATCATTTGGATGCTTTAATCTGTTAACGTAGTGTTGTCTGCTCACAGCTAATCCACAGTCGTTTCATCATGCATATGCAATTTCATTTGACTGCGCAAGGAGGATGGCTATATACAATCAGGGTGCAGTTAGCAAAAATGAAAAACTGTGGCTGCTGGGATTCGAGCCCAGGTCTCTACGGCCACAACGTAGAATTCTTACCACTAAACTACAGCCACTTTGTTCTCTCCTAAAGAAGTACTATATTTCTAATAATCTGTATTTCTGTCCCGAGGCATATTCACTGCTTCAATGAAAGTGGGCTTGTGGCTTTAAGTTCTTCAACAACATTTAAATATGATCCATGATAAAGTAGCCAACAAAAGACATCGTCTAATCTTTAAAATACTATTGTCTTAATCAATTTCATTTTTTACTAATTACATGGACAATAAGTTAATCAACGTCTCAAAGCATATCATATAATATCATATCCTTCTTACTTCTACCATTATTAAATTATACAAGCCACGTTATTGTCACTAGTTTTTGGATAAGTCACAGGACAGACAGAGGTATGATATGCATCTATCCGGATAGCGATTGGACCATGCCTTCCGACTTTTCATCGCATTGACATGTTTAGCACTAAATAACCCCAAACAGGAAAACCCAACCCATTACTGAATTATGGTCTAATCTCCGAAATTCCTGAAGAATATCTTGATCTCTCGGGTTTTTAAGGAAACAGAAGGAATTTCTGTCATGGGTCTGACAAATGCTCCCTTTTATGTGTGGTAGTATTAATGATGGTCCTTAAATGGGTAGAAAATACAGTAGGTAAGAAAACTTTATTCCAGCTGTGAAATTAATTCAAATTGATGTCACCATGCATGTACTTAGCTTTTATAATTTTATAGCATTAATGGATTCTTCTTCTTATCCACAGAGAATATAAAAAATTTGGAAGGATTCAATCCAAGAGTTGTATCTGATTTATGACCTGTATGTAGAGTTGGTTCCAAATTGAACCACAATCTACGCAATTAATCAAACAGTAAGCAAATTACAACACGGTTTCTCTTCACTCTCGAAAATTCCTTGTCCCTTCGTTCTTCTTTTATCAATAAATTTCAACTACTAATCCGATTATAAGTACCCCTTTTCACAATCCTTGGACCCTCCACTCTTCTTGATTCTCCAGCAATTTTCTCCCCATTTGCTCTTCTTCCTTGTTGCTTTTACTTTTCCTGGTTTTGTTTGTTACATAATACAAAATTTTGAACAATGTTTTTGGTCATCATCATGCTTATGATATGAGCAATCTCTCCTCTTCCTCCAAGATTCTCTCATCGCATTCAGTATCAGTGGTGCTTCTATATTGGTTTTATGTGTTTTCTTGAATCTGACTTCATCCCAAAAATTATTTTTGAGTTTCTAGTTTTACCTCAATCGTTTCAATTCCTTTTATAGGATATTTCGACTCCAAACATTAACAAGCGATCCACTACTGGAAAAGTTGATAGGTATAAAGTTTTATACCTAACCATAACATAATCCTTATTATTCGATCAGTGAATTCTATTAATAGAAAATTTCAGTTTAATTTGTTTTCTAATAGAAAAATTTTTAGTTACCAAGAAAAATGTCGCTTTCTTCACGCAAAAGCTCGGGGTTGGAAGCTGCTGCTGCTGTAACTGCAACTATGGACGAGAAGAAGAGGAAGAGGATGCAGTCAAACCGGGAATCGGCAAAACGGTCGCGTCTGAAGAGAGAACAGCGAGTGAAAGATTTGGTCCATGAAATTGCAACGTTGAAGGAGCAAATCTTGGAATTCAGTCGGCAATACGATGATATGACACAGAGAACTCAAAATATGTTGTCAGAGAACGAGAGTTTGAATATTGAGAAGGCGAAATTGGGAGAATATTTGGACAGTTTGGATTCAGTTTGCATGAGATTCAAGCAGATGTTGCAGACTGGTTGTCTGTCCAATCAGACATGGCAAGTACACGACAAAATGCAGCCTATTATTACAACTGGATTGTCAGAGTCTTAGTGCCGTCTTTCAGATTGATTTGTGTTCATAACTTTGATTTGCATGGTGTATGATGTTTTTCTATTCAAGTAAAATGGTACGTGCCGTCCTAGATTTGGCTTCTTGTTGTGATGTTTGTGTTTCTTTGTATTGTTGTAATATAATTTGGTCAAACTGTGCCAGTTAATTTTTTTATGCACAGGATGGGCAGTGATCCAACATATTAGCCTAAAATAAAACAAAGAATTTAATTTTGTTTTAATTAATTTTTTTATTATTTTTTAATAAATAAAAATTAATCATGAATATAAAAAATTCAAAAAAAAAATCCTGTTCTGTGGGTCGGATAAGGTTGTGCTTTGAGTTATGAATCACTGTCAACATGAGATATTACACCATGGCGTTTTATTTTGCTCGGCTTATGTATGTTCTAATGCTCAAACCCGTCACTCAAACATATGACTTCATGTCAAGTTTATGAGACCAAGGTCTTTAGGCACTCCCATGGCTCATGTTCCAGAATTCAACTTCGTGTTCCAAGACCCTAAGTAATGCTACTTCGGCTTTCTTTTGCACTTCGTCCGAAGCTTTCTCCAGGCGCCGATTGGCAATGTCTTTGAGACAATGGCAATACTGGCCAAAGCCATCGTTGCCCCATCTTTGGCAAGCCTCTTGCAGTTCCGATGGGGTGTTGGTGCCGTTCTCTAGACAGTGTGCAAAGCCCTCTTGATAGACGGCTTCAATGGCCCAAAAGGCAGTGATGGCCACTGTATACTCAACTTCTGGGCTCGTTAAACTCTCCAGAAATCTGCAAACAGCATTACGAGGGTCTAACGGTTGAGATCATTAAAAGTGGCATCCTCCTTTTTAAGAAAATTAATGCACTGATTTCAGTTCTAGATTAAAATTGAAAGTTCTTCACAAGCAGCTTGAAACTACGCATTCAAACTACAAGCTCGGTAATGTGCATAAAACATCTGATTACCAATAAAGGCACACCATTGTCATCTTAATCACAATGTGCCAAGGTCACCAACCAATAAGTTTTTCCATCAATTTTAACCAACATATGTTCATTATCAATGCCAAAGTTACAAATTAATATATCTTTTCTCCATAAATTTTAATGGACGACCACAGATATTGGCAAAACTATAAAGTTTAGAAAAATGGAAAAAAAAAAAAAAAGAGGAAACACCTAGATATATATGATTCGAAGAACAGTAGTTCAGGGGCTCGATTGGAAGGTCTAGTTGCGTAAATTTAGTACCAATTGGCTAGGCAACAGTTTGAATGGGATGTACAACAGTGTATCACTCAAAAACTTCCCAACAGTATACAGTATTCTGCTGTTTAAATCGGAACAACTTCATGTTCCATGACAAGTATTCTACGAAATGGAGCTGTATATATGGGAAAATATGCATGATTATTATGAAATAATACAGTCATGGATGTCAGATAAAAAGAAATGCAGGCATAAAAGGTTACAACCCAGGGTCCATATAATTATTAAGTTTTAAAAGAAGATTTACAAAATAACATGTCCACAATAGATATGTTTGGCATATATAACCAAAAATTACTCAATTTTTCTTTCTATGTTCACCAAGATTATATTGGAGGTAAGGCTAAGGTGCATGCAACTGTAGCTTATAGATCCTCAGCATTCTGGTTGCAATCTCCAACTCTTCAGTTGGAGTTTCCAGCTATCCAACAACTTAAAGGTTAAATCAGAAAAACAATTTAAGGAAGTTGGGAATGCAACGGTACAGCTGCAATATGACCCATATATGTATTTATACACCAAAAATACCTTCAGTTTTCCTTTCTATGTTCCCCTGAGTACATCCTTTGCAGAGTTAATTGATAGAATAATTAAACAAGAACAATGGAATTCAATAATCATGCTGCTAAGTAATTAGCAATCACATCAATTTAGCAAATGATATAAACACCAATCATAGTAGCCCCTACGCAGTCTGATACCCAAAATTCAATGGAACAACAATAACAACAATAATAATAGTCAAGAAGCAGAGCCATCAATTGATGAATGAGTTTTTGCTAGTACCTGCAGTAATCCTGGTTAGGTTTCTGAGGGACAATATTAGAGAGTTGAACCCCAAATCTAGAAGCTTCTTTCTTGAACCATGCAATCTCATCAGTAAGCGCAGCCATACCACTCAATATTATTTCTGTATCGCCTTCACTATCATCTGATTCTGTCCATGCTTTTATCAGTACACTCGCTACAAATGGGACAAACGCCCTAACAAATTTATAATCTTGTCCCTGCACGTATTACCAAAACACACTGCAAATTGTTTCATCGTTACCCACCTCAGAAAATTGGCACTTCTTTTAAAAAGGGAAAAACAAATGGTAAGAATAAAAGAATCAGATGAATTAGTACAGACCAGCCATGTTTTGAAGAGTGAGAAATCGATAGTACCATCACGAATGCTTAGTATAAAAGGGTGTCTGGTAGCTCCAACATAGTTCGGACGGTGTTTGCTCAGCCACGTGTCGATCACGTTGACCTTCTCCACTCCTTCCTTCGTCTTCCCCTCCATTTTCTCTGCTCTCTCGATTGGCAGTGCGACTGAGACACTTGGGTCCCAAAAGATTTATGAACAAATAGTGGACAGGTTCGAAAACACGTGGCCAAACTTGTCGGATTTACGACGCACGTGTAAGGCTCTGTGTGTGTTGATCATTCATCTTGTCTGCCATGTGTAAAGCTAATGCATGGGGCCTTCGGGGCTTCTATTCGTTCCGTTCTTTGGAGATATTGTATCAGCAATTTCTCTCGGAAGTTGCGCTTTGAAGTGCTTTTTAGCACCTGTAAAAGCACTTTTCAAGTAATTTAAGAAGTATTTTATTATATATGTCACACTTAGCCATCAAGAATTGAATATGCTCGGTAAAATAGTTTCCACTAGAGCTCCAGTTCAAGTTTCATTTGTAGGATGATCCTCTTCCTTTAGGATGGAATAATGGTACTCATCTTTACAAAACGCAATAAAAAGAGAGAATTGAAGTCTACATTGTGTATTCCATTGGCTATGGTAACAAAGATTTAAATTCCTGAATTAAAGGAAGAACATGACTATGCTGCAAATACTCTCTCTATTCTTGCTTAAATTTCCATACAGAAAGAGAAAGATGTGGTATTCCTGTCCATCCAATTATGAGGCATTCTCCATTCCTATCAAATGTGCAAGAACTCCCACAAGCAAAATTCTTGACTACCAATTCTGCTTGAAATAAGGATGACCCACTAAGCTCAGCTTCCACCATTCCAAACCTGTTGAAAATATCCCTCCAACCATCTATCTTCATGTGCCTGAAAATCCTTTCCTCACCTTCTTTTGCAATGATGTTTAGGATATGCTGCCCTATGTACATTTCTTCAAATACCATCCGGTTTGGATCACACCGAGCCATACAGACTTCCAGGCAATCAAAGGAAGTACTCTGAAGAAACAGAACTTCAAAAAAAGGGTCTTCAAAAGTTTGTAAAGAATGATTTGCTTCAACCTCAATGACGACCATCACACATGGATTAATGTTTCTAAGTACTGTTATTAAAGTCTCCAAGTGATCAGGCTGTCTTATGATACAACTTAGCTGATAAGGAGAGTAGAACGCTACGATTTCATCTTTGTTTAGCTCAAATATTTCTTCTTTAAGATCTTTAATGTCTGCTAACATGACGATTTTGAATGAAAATGGTAAATTTAAGGTTTCAGCGTAGTAGACCAATCTTTTACCTGTCTCCTCAAAATTCTGATTCGATGTTATACCAACCATTGTTATCTTAAGAAGCTCGAGTGGACATTCTTGTCGAGATGCAAGAGCTTGCATCAACACTATCCAGTGTGATCCAGTTCGGATTGCCAGGTCAATGATATGAATTCTTTTTGCTGTGTCCACATTTTCTATGATAGCTTGGATTCCTGCAAAGATCGTAGCCTGATAAAAGGGCATTTTTGTGTAACAGGCAATTAAAGCATGTTTGGTACTCGCCATTATCTCTTCTGGATGTAATAGCTTTATTATTTCTTCATCTTTCATTCCCTTTGATGTGATTCTTCCAGTTTCTCGATTAAACTTTTCTCGGAGAGCTTTACTGAAATAATGAACCAATCTTTGAACTGAGTTACCCGTTGCGGAAGAAAAGTTATCACATTGGTCTAGCAATTTGCTAGCACTATCAAATTGCTGGCTGCCAATCTTCTCAGCAGAAACTAATAGCAAATGCACAAGTTCCACATCTTTGATATCCTCTTCAGTGAAACTGACAGGAGAACTGCGGCAGAAATGGTCAAACCGGGAGAGATCAGAACTCTCCTGCGAAGAAGATTGGAGGTATCTTGTGATTGCAACCCTTACCACATCTACTGTTGATAATGCTCTGAAACCAGCCATCGTTGAAGTTGTTTAGCCTTCCTCAGTTCCTGCCCTTTGAGAAAATTATAACAGCTACATACAACTTTTACATTCTAAATACTCAAAATCAACTTCTTTGGATTTATCAAATCTCAGAGCAATTGATCCATAGGGATAGATAGGACAGATTCCTTATGCTTGCCGACATCTTAAGGGATCCGATGGAGTGATGGTCAGGCTCCCTCTTAACAAGTCCGACAACGGAAGAAGACATGCATATCTTAGAATTTATCAACTATAGCTTAAAGCTGCATTGATTACTCCGACAAAAATATGAATTAAAAGATAGTTATTGAGAACTTAAGAGTGTTTTTCTTTGCTGTTCCCAAGAGAAAGAGTGCTTCATATGCTTGACATACTGGTTATCTCTTGAGCCTGGGCGATAAAAAAGGTGAAGAGCAAGACAACACTAAAGTTGAAATATTTGGTGCGAGTTATACAGGTGCTTGAAATCATTGGTTACAATTGTATCCTCCGTGGGACACATTTTCAGAAATACAAGCATGCATCTTCTGGTTACGGCAATTCTTCCAAGAGAATTCTCATCTAGCTTTTAGTTTTATGGAAATTCCAACCGAAAGAGAGAGAATTGAAGTTCCTTTCCATCCAACAGTTAGGCATTTCCCAATTTTATCAACTGCGCAAGAACTCCCGCGAGCAAATTTTCTAGCCACGAGCCCTGCTTGATACAAAGTTGACATACTAACCTCTCTTTCCTTCATTCCAGGACTCTTAAAGTAATCTCTCTCTAAGCATTGATTTTTATGTGCCGGAATGCCCTCTCCCCATCCTCAGTTGCAACAATATTTCGGATTTCCTTACTCAAGTATAATCCTTCCTGTGTCATCCTACTTGGATCACGTGGATGCACACAAACTTCTAGGCTATCAAGCAATCTGGCTTCGATATCAAATGTGTTAACATAAGCCTGCATGGGATGTCAACAACTTCACATTCATTTGTCCCAAAGATGTCGTCACTGATATCTTTGATGTCTGCCACCGCAGCAATCTCGAGAGTAAAATGCATGCCCAAAGTCTCAGCAAAACACGCCAACCTTTTACGTGCCTCCTCAATTGTCTGTTTCGATAATGTTCCAACAGCTGTTGTTTTCAGAAGCTCAAGTGGGCATTCATTTCTAGTTGTCTGAACTTGCATCAATGCTATACAGTTAAGTCTATAAGATGAATCTTTTATGCCGTCCCACGCCTTACATAATTGTTTAGATTCCTGCTGAGGAATCTTGAATGAAGGGAAGTTGTAAGGAAGAAGCAACGACTGCGTGTTCAAACTCAATTATACTCTGGCAATAGCTGTCCTTCTATACTCTCAAATCTATTTGTCGCGGCTCTCCCACTTTTCTCAATCAACCCTCTCTTGAAGAGCTCTTGTAAAACAATGAGTAACTCTTTGACAGAATTTCCCCATTTGGAACACAAGAAACCCACACAGGTTAAGGAACCTGCTGGCAGAATCATACTGTTCCTTGCTTAATTCTTCTGCAGAAGCTACAAGGAGTGCAAGTTCAACATCTTGGATATCCTCATCAGAGAGACCAAAATGATTGCCACAAAATGAATTGACTAAACATGGAGGATCTGCATGTCCTTGCGAAGACAATTTGATGACCTCTGTTCTTGCCATCCTCCCGACATCTTCAGTTGATAGTATCCGTACTCAACCCAAGATTTCTGTTCATGAATGTTGTGTTCTTCGTATAGTTTTTGGCCGCTTGAACCTTTCAAGCCATGTCAAGAATATGCATATACTGAATTTTTAGATCGAAGATGCTCCCTCAAAAGAACAAATAAAATGTCTAGCCCATGCATATCCATCTACATAACATCACGGAGCAAGATTCTCCGATAGGTTTACATATTTAAGAAGTATAGTTTTTAGCTGAGTATTGACAAAGTAAACAGTTTCTGATGTCAACTCTGCCTCTCTCTCCCAAAGTTTTTATAAGTCCAGCCAAAGAAGATATTATCCAGAGAAGGGAAAGAGAAAAAGACACCCAACAAGAAGTTGAAGTTAAGTGCAGGCATGAAATGAGAGAATTGTGATACAAATAATTGTGGGGAGAAGACTATAAATAAAATCTGGAAAGCATAACGGCCGGCAGCAATCTGCAGGTCAAAAGGATAATAAACAAAACTTAGAACACCTAAAGTAATAAGTAATCGTAAATGAGTATATAAACTTCCGGTTGCAGATGAAACAAGTACAGGCTGGTGTATATTAAGAGAACAGAACAAGTTCATTTTTCGAGCACTTTTGTTTCTCCCTCCTGTTGGAACTTCCAAACAGAAACAGAATAAATTGGTTTTCCCTTCCATCCAGTAGTTAAAGATCTACCATTCTTATCCAGGGTGCAAGAACTCCCACAGGGAAACTTTCTGACCACCAGATTTGCTTGATACAAAGATGATGTGCTTAGCTCTGTCTCAAACATTCCAAATCTAGCAAAAAGATCTCTCCAATAATCGAGCTTTTCACCTCGAGTCCTCCTCTCTTCGCCCTCAGCTGCAACAGTATTTCTTATCAGTTGCCTTAGATATATAGATTCGATAGATGTCCTATTTTGATTGAGCCGGTCCATGCAAGCCTCAATACTATCAAAGATTGCACCGTAGTAAAAGAGTGCTTCACTGAAGCGGTCCATGAAAGGTAGTGAATTGTGGTTTGCCTCAACTTCTGTGACCACCATTACACATGGTTGGAGATTTTGTATTACTGTCAATAGAGATTCCAAGCAGTCAGGCTTTCTTAATAAGGACTTAAGAAAGAATGCAGTGTAGACAATGAGAACTTCGTCAGACTCTAACTCAAAGACATCTTTCTTGAAGTCTTTGAAGTCTGATACCATAACCATTTTAAACGATAAGGGCAAGTTGATAGTCTTAGAAAATTCCATCAGCCTCTTGCCTATTTCTTGTATTCTCCGTTTTGAAATTGCTGTTGTGACAGCAGATATCTTCAGAACCTCGAGGGAGCATTCATGTTGAGCAACAAGAGCTTGCATCAAGACTGTCCATTGCACTCCAGTCCTGATTTCAAGATCGATTACATGAACCTTTTTTGCCTTGACCACATTTTCTACAATGGCTTGGATTCCAGTGAATTGAGTTGGCTGATTGAAGGGAAGTTGTTGGAGACATGCAAGCATTGTTGGGTTTGGACTCATCATTGCCTCCTCTATATCAAGTTGATCACTTTCAACATCTTTCAATCCTCTTGATGCAATTCTTCCTGTTTCTCGATCAATTCTTTCTCGAAGAGCTTCAACAAAATAGTAAACAACTCTTTGAACTGGATTACCTGTCGTTGAAGACAAATTATCACAGGTATTGAGTAGTTCCCTTGCTTCATCATATTCCTTCTTGCTAACCTTCTCAGCAGAAGCTAGAAGAAACTGAGCTAGTTCCACATATTTGTTATCCTCATAAGAGAGACTAAAGAGAACATAATCACTGGCAAGATCATCAGAAATGCATGTTCTTGCTCTTGCTACCTTCAAGACTTCTTCGGTTGATAATGTCAGGGCACTAGTTTCACTGCCAACTATGTTACAGCTTGGCTCGCATAGTTTTTTTCTTTTCAAACGCGTGAACTCACTGCCATATTGCTTCAGAAGTTCCAATGTTACTAAAGAAAAAACACATGCCTTTTTCTTCTCTGATTCACCTTGATTTGAGATTTCAGAATGGTTTTCACTTGGCTCTTCCGTTGGTGGTAAGTTCAAATCCATGTCTCCCACAACTTTGCTTGTAGTTGTGATCACAAAATAGAGCACTCGCTTTCCATCTTATATCATAAAGATTGTGAAAACAAATCATTGTGAAACAACAGGAAGACAAAACTAAAATGCTTGTTTCATTATCGATAAAAACAATGATGTAATCATAATAAAAGAGGTAAGCCAAGGAAATGAAAATTTTGATGCTGACTTATTGATGTCAACTTAGTCTGAAATTTCTAGAGCTTTTAATGGTTGTCAAAATATCTAAGACAAGAATCAGCATCTAAACAGATGAGAATGCTGGTAACCAAATCAAAACACTGGAGGATTTTTCAAACATTAATTCACCTAAGAACTTCAGTCAATGATTATTGGTTAGTAAGAAAGACAGGAAGAAATCAACAAGAAACAAAACAGCATGCATCAACCTCATTACTTTAAGAAACAATTAACCTCAGTTTGTCTTTTTTTTCTTGATGAATTCATGATTTTCAAGGCATGTGTCAACCTAAATTGAGATCATCATAGAAGTTTTATAAGAATTAATTGAAAGATTAGACCGATGAGGTATGTATCTAAGCCTCAAAATTTCTATGCCAAGTGCTCACCAGTGATCTCTGGACAAACATAAATGACATACATAAAAGTTTAATGCTTCTTGAAAAGATCAAAAGGAGAATGATAGAAACAAATAATTTAATGTCTCTCGTAACAGTTGGCAATTGGCACATCTCCCAAAAACTTACCGAAAAGAAGCTGTCCAACAAGTTTAAATCAGGCTAAGTGCTCTGTCAATTCATCTCACGAAGCCAAGAAAGCTAAGGAAGATTGGCTATACAGTAACTCCAGTTTTTATCTATATGTGAAATCTGTTTTCTTTGCTGTCAACAGTTCATCTCTGTGACTTGTGTTTCTCTATACTAAAATCCTTGCTATAAAAGAACTAAGCAAATTGCCTACCTTGATTAAGCTGCTGTTAAGATATGTTAGCTGATGATTATTTATTCAGACATTGACAGCAAAGACAATGCAATTTAAGATGCGGTATGCCATTGTCATACTTAGGGAGAAGAACACACCAATATCAGTTTCATTCTAGACAAATAATAATCAAACAAACAGAACCATGGGACTAATATTTCATCCATGTTGCAGACAACGTTAATTTCAAACAAACTTGGTATCAAGGAAAAGTGAAAAAGAAACACTAGAACTAGAAGAAGAAACAACCATCAAAAGCACTTATGTGATCATCGTTACATTAACATTACTATTTTGTGGCGAATAATGCAAAAGGTAATGCTGGTGATGTGATGCAGTATTCACATGAAGCATGCCCTGTTCAGAAGCAATGCTTGCCAATACATCAATGATCACAAGGCAAAACATCAATCAACAACTCCAAATTTGTTGGTAAGAGCAAAGTGGAAACTATGGCTGTACCTCTAGAAAGGTAAAGATTGAGAAATTAAATCCTCTCTGTTGATCTTGTTAAATAAACTTCCAAACAGAAACTGAAAGAATTGGTGTACTCTTCCACCCAATAATTAGGCTTTTTCCATTCAAATCCACTGTACAAGAACTCTCACAAGAAAATTTCTTCACCAGGAGGCTGGCTTGATACAAGGATGACATACTCAGTTCTGTCTCATCCATTCCATAACGTGCAAAGAATGCCCTCCAAACATCAAGACTCACATGTCGAATCTTCCTTTCCTCTCCCTCAGCTGCCACCATATTTCTGATTCCCTCACTAAAGTACTTTGATTCTGTAATCATCCTATGTGGATCATATGGTTTCATGCAAGCATTAAGGCAATCAAAATATGCACTGAAGTAGAAAAGAACTTCAATGAAACGGTTTACAAAGACTGGTGAGTTGTGGTTTGCCTCAATTTCGGTAACCACCATTAAGGCCGGATTCATATTTCTGATAACTCTCATTATATTTTCCAGACGATTTGGGAATGCAATCAAGCTCCTTAGCGATAATTGCACATACACAGCAATGGTTTCGTCGGCATCAATATTAAATAGATGTTCTTTAAGCTCTAGCATGTCTGATACCATAACCACACTATATGAAAATGTTAAGTTCATGCTCTGGGCAAAGCTCATTAACCTCTTACCCGTATCCTCCAATAAATGCTGTGCTGTAGTTCCAACAGCAGTAATCTTGAGAAGTTCAATGGGGCATTCATTTCGAGAAGCAAGAGCTTGCATCAATACTGTCCACTGCACCCCATTCCTGATTTCTAGATCAATTATGTGAATCCTCTTTGCTTCAGCCACATTTTCAATGATAGCTTGGATCCCAGCAAATTGTATAATCTGGCAGAAGGGAAGATTTTCATGACATGACAGGGTAGTAGGGTTCGCACTCATCATTGCCACATCAACATCAAATGGCTGCTTTTTCTTCTTCAGTTCCTTTGATGTCATCTTTCCTGTTTCATGATCGATCTTCTCTCGAAGAGCTTCAGCGAAATAGTAAACTACTCGTTGGACAGGATTTCCTTCACTGGAAGACAAGAAATCACACTGGTTGAGCAATCTGGCAGCACGTTCATACTGCTGATCACCAACTTTCTCAGCAGAAGCCAAAAGTAATGTAGCCAGCTCCACATCTTTGATCTCCTCCACGGAAAGACCAGAGAAAGAAAGGTTGCTAAGCATAGAGACAACATTCTCAACCGCACGAGAAGAGGAAAGGACAAATCTTTCTCCAGCAATCCTTATGATTTCTTCAGTCGACAATTTTCGGCTTTCCACTTTTGTGAATGCCATATCATTGCTTGGCTCAATCCTTCTTTCCCCTTTCAATCTTTTGAACCCACTTCCATAGTTCTTTAGCAGCTCAAGAGATGGTAAGGAAAATGAGAATTGCTTTTCCTTTTTGGGTTGAACAACCTGTTGAATTCCAGTCGGGATTTCACCAACCTTCGCAATCTCCCCCAGACATGTTTGAATAGGCGGAGAAGCATTATCAAACCTTAGATTATCAAGAAGATCATAATTGGAATACGACTGTTCTCGCTGCTGATATCTGGAGAAAAGAAATCCTTGTTCTGTTGAGACATTTTGATAAAATCCATAATCAGAATAAAACGAATCAATGGCTCCAGACTCTCCCCAGTCCTCCACACCATAAGAATTGAATTGTTTCCCCATGATACCTCTTTCCACACTCTCAAAACCAATTTCTGTAGAGCTAAATTTATCTGGAACTTCACCGTAGTTCAAATCATCCAAAGAAAACACCACGTTCTCCATCTCAGTGCAGAAACTAGCTCAGTCTGGTCTGTCAATTTTCGTTGGAGCACACTACTCTGCTTGTAAGTTGAGCTTCTCTGGATATAAATGAAGGTGTAAATTTTTAGTTGTCTTTGTTTTCACTAATCCTTCGGGTCGACAAACCCGTTGAATTATAGTATTCCTATCCTATTTGAGAAATTTTCTTACGGACACTTCATCAAACAACAGTGATATGGACATTGACAGGTTGGTGTTATCAAGGTGGCCTGCAGCATTGTAATAAGATTAGATGATATGAATGCCACTCGGGAAAAAAAATCCCCTAGAACTACCTGTACATTGATTTAGTAAATTTTATAAAGATTCAAACAGCCGGTGGAATCCAAACAAATAAGTTCAAAGCCGCAATCAAGTTGATATCATCATCCTTCCCGGAATTTCTTAAATAAATATTTCCTAAGAAAATCAACCAAGAATGCTACAGAAACTAAAAGAACATAGCATAGTTGTTCAATAAACAACAAAGATCGCCTACAAACACAAGAGCATGTGTTTATTAAATAACCAAATATTTGATAAGAAAAATACACGAAAGCAGAAAAAACAAGAGCTTAGAAAGAGCCTAGACATTTTGACAGTGACAACCAACAAATTTTGTATGTTCTTACCAACATTCAATAGTTTAACCAGTAATGCAAGACATAGTAACAGCAATTCAGCAACTTCGTAATGGTTTAATAATTCATGGAGACAAAGCTGACCTGGTCATTCATTACTCTGGCCTGCTCTTACCTACCATTTACTTCTGTTTTACTTTCGAAATCCTCTGTTCATTTGATCTCTGCACAAAACCCACATATCTCTTCACACTGACTGTAATTTTTACAGAGTAATCTCACTAATTTGTCAAGAAAAATTAATTTAAATCACCACCAGAGATGAAATATGCAAATAACTTTTTAACTGTTGATCATGCGACAACGGAAAGGCGACGTAGAGAGTAAACGGGCAACAGAACGTCTCATGGGCCATGGCCAAGGGCTGCCGGGTGCTCATTGACTAGCTTGTACATGGGCTTTGAGTGGGCCTGTTTACAATGAGCCAGCCTAGAATGACGATCTTTATTTATTAGTAGGCTGGGCTCACGTCAATTATACTTTGAAAGAGGCCCGCTATTATTGAAAACACTAAAAGCCAATAACCTCAGGCCACGTAAGCAGAAATGACGTGTCGAGTCACTATCCAAAATTGTCTACTCCAGCTCCATAAAAATCATGCCCCCTGCGTTCGTATCTGTCCCAAGACTTCTATCTGCTCGTTAACATACATAAAAATTTGGTTTTGATCAGACGGTGGCGGAAAATCGATCGCTAAACCAGATCTAAATCCTATGGCGGAGGACAAGTACAATCTGAAGAATCCGTCGGTGAAGAGAATCTTGCAGGAGGTCAAAGAGATGCAATCTAATCCTTCAGATGATTTCATGAGCCTCCCTCTCGAGGTTTTCATAATTCATTTTCCTGATTTTTATTTTTAATTATTTTTTTTTCTGGTTGATCTGTTGTTATTATTCAATTTCAATGGCTCATGTCTTTGTTAATAAAATATCGTTATTTAATTTCGTTCTTTTATTTGATTTGATCTCATAGCTGCCTTTTTATTTTGTTCATAGCTTTGTTATGTAATCTAATGGTCAATTTTTCAAATAATTTCTGAATTTAGAAGGATTTTTTTTTTTTAAAAGTTTTCAGCGGTATTAAGTTTTTGATTCGTGTCCTCAGGAGAATATATTTGAATGGCAATTTGCAATCAGCGGACCTCGTGATACGGAATTTGAAGGTGGAATTTATCATGGACGGATTCAGTTGCCTGCAGAGTATCCATTTAAGCCTCCTTCATTTATGCTGTTAACAGTAAGATCTTGCTCTGTATAGATGAGTTGCTGTTAGTGTCTTGATTATGATTTGCTAATTTGTATTTTTGAATTTTTGTTCCAGCCTAATGGGCGGTTTGAAACCCAGACCAAGATATGCTTAAGCATTTCGAATCATCATCCAGAGCACTGGCAGCCATCTTGGAGCGGTAAATTTTATTTTTTATTATTAGGGATGCACTGTGGATGTGGTTTTGATTATGTCATCTAAGTTTTGTGTATATAATGATGCGCTTTTTTTTTTTTTTTTTTTTAATGAGGGCCTGGGTTGTGCTTTTATCCAGTATTCATATGATTGTCAGTGTGTATTTTCCCCCACTCGGTCAATTAACCATGCGGGCTGAAATATGGTTGGCCAGGATTGAAAGCTAACGACTTAGTACATGATCACAGATTTACAGCAGTTTAACAAATTATTTTTATTGAAAACCATGATGATGTCTTGCTGGATTCTTTTTTTTTTGGGTTTTTCAATGTGGGTTTGAAGTAAAGACATTGTTTCTCTATTAGAATGCATGCTTTTTTCTGGGAATCTTGCTGCAAAATGATGTTTTATTTTTCATAAATTTTTAGCAGATACTTACCACAAATGCTAAATGATACTTCAACTTAGATATCTGAACATTTTCAAACTGTTAATTCATTTGTTCTGATGTTGCACCTGGCTAATGTACTTGTTTCTCTGGCAGTGCGGACTGCTCTAGTAGCACTAATTGCATTCATGCCCACCAATCCAAATGGTGCTTTGGGCTCACTAGATTATAAGAAGGAAGAGAGGCGTGCTTTGGCCATCAAATCTCGTGAAGCTGCCCCAAGATTTGGGACTTCTGAACGTCAAAAGCTCATCGACGAGGTATGACTCTGCTTTTATTTTCTCAGTACTGATGTGTTTATTTATTGGATTGTGCATAAATTGTAGTAATGAACTTTCTGACGATGCAGATCCATGAGTATATGCTAAGCAAGGCACCCCCTGTTCCTCAGCTCAACTCCTCTGAAAACTCCGGAGAACAGCCTACCAACAGGGAGGGTGAAGCCCAGGAAAATTCCGCGGATCCTGGGGTTGTGGCTACTGGGGAAGAGCTTTCAGTTCCTGCAGGTGACAGGATTATCGAAGAAGTGCAGGAGGTCCCTGCCAATGCTAATCCCAGACCCATGGGAGTTGGAACATCAAGAGAGGTTCCTGCCAGTGACTCAGGACGTCTCCTTCAGCGGAAGCCTGAGACCAGGGTTCAAAAACCTGCTGATGATCGTTTGCTCACATGGGCTGCCGTCGGACTAACTATTGCAATTTTGGCTCTTCTACTGAAGAAGTTTATGAAATCTAACGGTCACGGTGCCGTTTACATGGATGGATCATAGATTACAGCGATGGTTTGTGTGGTTTTGGGAGTTTGAAATTTCCAACTAGTAGTATATATGATCTCCTTTGTCCCCCAGTGATTGTAATTAATTACACAGATCGCGCAACTCATTAGCAATTGTAATGGCTTTGTATCGGATTTAGACATTCATGTTACCATATTGAAGAGCTGCTTTCTAATCAATCACATCAAATGTTTTGCTCTTAACATACTGATACTCTCCTGTACTATTAGCGGATGATAATAGTAATAATAATAATAAGCCACGAGTGCTTATTGGTCACTCATGGTCCAAAATTTACCGAAATAAGATTTCCTATTGATTTGATTGAGAAATTTTGTGTCGGGTGGGGTATTTTGTTCATGTCATGAGAGGATCTTCATCCGAATTTGTCTCTAACGTCTTGAAGTGGCAGTGAAACAATTATGAAAGTCCAGGCATTTTGCTCCGGTGCAAACCGGAAGATTATATAAGATCAAATTGTCAAGCCAAGTCCATTTATCATGGACGATTGGCCCGATATCAGGCAGCCATGGAGTTCATGGTCAAAAAAATGCTCACTTATCAGTATCACATCAGAAAGTGAGATCTAACCTAGCTAAACTGTACTAACAACATTCCGCTTTTACCAGCGAAGAATGGGAACCATGTCAGCAGGCAATTAAAGGATGGAGCTTTCCATGTATTGCCTTGTAACAATGAAGACTACACAGAGGAAGTTTTGATTTGGAATCTCGATACTTGAATGCATTTGTACAATTTGGACCCGCACATCTTTCACGCGGTGGAGGATAGCTGGACAAACAATCCACACCATTAACCCCATTAGATGATGGCATATGTTATACTTGCTGAAACAAGAGGCCATCGATATAATGCTAACTTTGATAATGTCGAATTGAAAGGGAACTTTTACCTGCAGGGAGCGGAAGTGAATATGTTTGGTAGGCCAATATCTTCAGAAAAAGTAACAACAGTTCCACGAGGACCAAAGACCCATCTTACTGAGTTTGATGCAAGTGTATCTGACTTGCCACCCTTACCCTGCATCAAAAAACACAAATTAAATTATAATAATGTAAGGAAATGGGCCACAGAGTAAGAAGAAAAATGCCGGGAGACCATCAACCTGAGACTCATCCCACTGCTTCAACTTTTCTTCCTTTTTCTTTCTTCCAGAATCTTGACCAAGTATTTTTCTGATTGCTTCAGCCTGAAAACGTAGAATGTAAGAACATTTTCCAATGTATTGCCACAAACTTATGAACATAAAACATGACATGAGCAGGCAAACCTCAGCTTCCCGAGCTGCCTTCTCTGATTGCATTCTTCGTCTTAGTGCAGCCTCAGCTTTCTTTAGTTGTTGCTCCACTTCAGATGGTTTCTCCTTTTGTTCTGTCATCAACCAACCAATAACAGGAACAAAACCAGTTCAAGATGTCCCTAGAGTACATAAAAACATCCTTAAATATGTTTAACAGCATTATAGCAATCCCAGGTTATTATATGATCCCTATTTTAAAAAAGAAACTGGAGAACTGCTCACTTTTAGATGGGACAGGGGGTAAACCATTTGGGAACTCAAGACCAGCACCAGAACCAGATAAAATATCTTTCATGGATTGAAGGGCCCGATTACGCGTAGTGGGAGTTGATTCATTTCTTGCTTCTACAAATGAATCAAGGGGTCCCTTTTCCAGCTTCTTCCTTTTAGATCCAGGTTCATCATCTGGTGTAGGTTCTTCTCCTTCTTCCACATAGTCTTTATCTAGCCCCTGTTCTCTCCCAAATCCACCAAGCCCCTGATCTTCATAACCAGCAGCAACCTTAGGAGCACCAAGTCTCCCAAGGTATCTTAACTCATCATCTTCATCATCGTCATCTCCATCAAAACCCACATCCAAGGCACGTCTCTTAGGAACACGCTTACTTTTACAAATTGACTCAGATTTTTCATTCCTAGAGACAATGTACCCATGTGACTTTCCTCTGAAAGAATGCCCCCTTCCAAAACTAGAGCCACTTCTAGAGAAATCCTTCCTTTGCACTCCATTGCCTTTCCACTTGTCTGAAGGATGAGAGTAATTGCTATGTTTGTCCTGCACCAACCATGTTTACATAACAAGCCATCATAATTTGAAGAACTTATTATTAAACGATGTCCTCAAAGGGGATAGACATCATGATGGAATAAGCGGACATCACACTTTTATTAATGAAAATGGATGGTAGAGGAAATCCATTAAATGGGAACAGTTAAAGAAAAATGACACAAGAACATGAAACCAGATTGAATATTTGCTTTTCAGACTCAAACTATTGGTAATCTTGAACAACTGAGGACACATTTTAGATTGGAAATCCCCTGTAATCTCTTGCAATCACCCCATGGACTATGGGACACCTGATCTCAAAGAAGGGAGTGGTCAAACTGTAACTGCTCATTGCTTGAACAATTATTATGCAAAGCACCAGGAGTACCTGCTTCTGTCGGTGCTGAGGGTCACACTCCACTGCAGAATTGGTTCGGATTGTATGAGTAACACCACCAAACTTGAGCTTAAGCGTGAGTTTGTTCTCACTCCCTAATCCATCAGAACCAACTATAGTGTCTTTGACATTTCGATTTCCCTCATTACTGCTGCTGCCTATAAATTGATTGGACTGTGGCAGAAAAGTAAAGTTGTGTAAAAGAGTTTGTAAGTCCGCGCGAGGTCGACAAGGTACACTATTTCTTTTCTTCCTCAAAGTGCAACCAACAGCAGCAATTCCAGAATCACCAAAGCATTCCATTAGTGTTAAAAGTTCAAATGGTAGTATTAATCTGAAGGAAGATCAATAGAATCCAACAATAAAGACTGCACCAGGCCTGAAGATTCTATAGATTAAAGCAAGAACTGACTGAGAATTGAAACATAAGGACAACACCAAACAAGAAACAAGTGTTTGCAAGAAATAAATCAGCCTGAAAAGAAAATCTGATAGTCATATGTACAAGGAAAAATACACTTTGGTGAGAAAACCAAGAAGAAAAGAAAGTCAAATTTTCAATATTATATTATAAGTTATTTTGGTTTTCTAAATCAATTAGCATAAATTCTCAAGAACAAGAGCACCACAAAGACAGATTACAAACTGCTAAATTCTCAAAATTAAGAAGAAAAATCCAGTCCTCAGATATGGAGAAATCAACGGACAAGAGTACAGCTACACAATCTAGTTAATCATTGAAAAAAATACTTTGCATATCACATTCTGAAGCTTAACTAAACGTTTCCACGAACGTGAGTCTCAAACAACTACTTGGGTTAGTTGACCACAGTTTTTTTCACTTGTTAGAAACGAAATCACTTTTCTTCTCCTTTTCCTCTATTTTCGGTCCTTCCAAACAAGGACTTGAACTACATACAAGTTCATCAGTACGCCCCCATAAAACATCAGTAAATCAATAATGCTTCTTTTATTAGCTTTCACAAATATATAAAATAAAGGACAAAACACAACTTTTAATCTAGAAACATAAGAAAATAAAGCAAAGACAAAAGCAAAATTAAACAGAGATACTCACATTACACAGCAGAGAAGCAAAGAGAAACCCTAAAGAGAGGTCCTAGGAATGTACAAGCTGAAGTTAAACTAAATATGGCCTTAAAAATAATTATACAGAGTTCTTTTGTCTGGTTTTCTGGGAATGGTCATGTTTAAATGAATATTTTATAAATGGGTAAAGCGTTAGAATTGTGAAAGAGTGGCTTTTGCCGTTTTCGGGATGGTCTTGGCAAAGGTCAGTGACAGGCAGACCTTTTATCCGCCCCATTTTAGTTCTAATTTTGAGCTTTTCCCCCTTAACCAAGTGCATATTTTGGCTGTGTATGCAGAGATAATATGAATGAGAATGGATTTAGTGGACAAATGAGCCCTCTGAAGCTATGAATGTTATTGGGCCTGAGTCCATAAGTAAAGGCACCCCTAGAAATTGTCAATTTATAATCTTGTTGGAAATTGTAAGAATTGTCTACATCAATGCATTCCATATATTTTTTTTATTTATCAATTTTAATTTTTTTTTATATTTTAAATATAATTTATTATATATTTTAAAATATTTATTTATTATTTATTTTAATTTTTTTATTTAAATTATACAAAGACTGTTTTAAGTTCTAAAATTGAAAATTTTTTTATATTTAATGATAGCTAAACTAATTGTAAGGTGAAATCAAATTTCACTGTAAAAATCATTTCTTTAGAAATTCAATAGTACAAGAAATGGATTTAAAAAAAAAAAAAAAAACCAAGGGATTTCAGGTTTTATGATTTACAACCATTCTTGATGGACAAATCATTTAATCTTATGTACAGCCTCCTTCTATGACTCCTCTCAACATCCTACCTTCTCTCTTGGAAAGAGAGAACAAAATATGAAATTCAAAATCACAGATTGAAATGATAAAATACAGAATCACTTGACCAAAGAAGCAATGGCTAAACAATTGCTAAGCATCTTAGTAAGATGACCATCATAATCAGCAGTATGAGAAATCCCTTTTCCAGCTAATGCATCATCACAATCCGAAAAATCTGCCACAGCCGCGCTAAGCATGCCATTAATGGTGCCAATATCACGAGCAGGAATTGCATCCTTTGCATTCTGAAGATTATCCAAAGCATCATGGTAATTTTCTTTACAACGGTGTAGGTTAGATGCTGCGGCTGAAGGCATTTTATGAGCAAGTTTTGATGTAGTAGCTATGGCCAATTTTATTTGTTGTGAAGTTGCTTTTATTGCCATTTCAAGCACAGAAATGGGATCACAATTGCCGTTGAAGAAAGGGGCAATAAAGGATAAGCAAAGAGGAGGGTAATCAGTACAGTCGCATATTTTTTTGATGTGAGGATTTCTTGCTAACGAAGGAAGAGAAGGATGATGATGTATTGACTGGTGAAGGTTGCGGCACAAGCTTTCTTCGTGTATCAGCACACCTGTTGAAGGATGAATAGTAGATGAGATTTCTTGTGCAGCTTTTGCAGATGGAAGAATTAGCTGAGATCGTGGTAAAGGAGTTGGGTTGAAGTAGGTTCTGGTGTTGGCTGTGCCGGAGGAGAGAAAACAGGCCGCAAGTTTGGAGGAGAATTGGGCTCCGGAGAAATGCTTATATGTTGTGTGCTTTCGGCTTGAAGGTTGAAGACGATGAGATTGAAAACTGAGAACAGAAGCAGCATTGGGGAGTTGTCAGGCTTCAATTTTTCTTGGTTTTATTTGCAAATGAAGAAAGAACAGAAGGAGAAAATGGATAAATACGAAAACGAAGGAAGATTATAAGGAAAGGGTGTGGTTAATTTCATTATCCAGGAAAGTAGGATTACCATGAAAAATAATGGTCATTACATATATAAATTCTAACGCTGTGGCATTATTTCACGGAGTTTCGGCTATGGTGTCTATTTCTTCATTTCTGTAGCCTCTGTTTTGCAGTAATACAATCAACTGTAAGCTAGAGGTAAAAAAAAAAATCTTTACCATAGGATTGTCATACTACTCTAGACTTATTAGAATCCATAGCTTTCTAACAACGTTCACTCATGGCAGAGTTCTCTAAATTCTTAACAGGGAAGCAGAGAAAACAAATAGATTATTTATGAATGGTTCAACCCTCTTGTGGGCACACATAGAAGACACCATTGCTGAACAAGAAAACCAACCCCACTGGCGAGTGCAATTAAGCCTAGAGGCATAAGAAACAAATCCTCAGGGCAAAAGTATGCAGTTTTTAAAAATGCAAACTTAGCACACATTAATGTCGAATAGAGCAAATCAGCAGTTTAAGAATGCAGCTGATTTGCACCAATTCCGTGTTCTAAAATGCAGACATCTGGAGGAGAAGGGAGAGGACATGAGAATAACCAACGGCATATTAGAAATAATGGCCAGTATTGCTGATACTAAGAATTTTCTAATGCATTGACAAAGCATTCAAGTACAACAAGAATACCTCAGGGATAACAGGTTTAGTTTGAATGGTAAACCCATACTCTGCCAATAAACACATTGACACAAACTTTTTGAAGATCAACAGAGAATTCAGAACAATAGACTTATTTCATACAATCTACATCCATGGAAATTGGACTTCTGACCGGTGTAAGAAATCAGGTACAACCAGAGACAACATTGCATTTATTCCTCGATCAAGGGTACAGGATCTAGTTTTCATGATCTCCATGTTTCACAACTGTAACAGGACACGAGCCATTATTCACCACATAGTTGCTTACACTGCCCAATATTGCCCTGCAAAGATACAACAAGAGAACAAAATACATATATAAGCCGATCAAATCCCGCAAGATAATATTGCCAATTGAAAGAGTACTCAATTATTGTCCATTTGAACCAGAGGTCGTCATTACAGAAGACTTTGGCCCATGGTTTCAAGGAAGCTTTTTCCACTGAAAAATGTTCACTTTCAAAGAAAGAATCATTATAGAAAATGGCCTAGCTGTTATCACATCATGGCCTCACATAGTCAATATAGAAAAGTTTTAACCAATTCAAAGCACGTGAAATCCCAATATGACTCTAGTGGAAACAAATACTAGAGCTTTAAGAAAAGATAATTAATGATTAAATTCATCAGAAAAGAAACCAAAAATGAAATAAAAGAACCACATAAATGGTTCAACATCACAAAGCAAGAACATTTATTTAAATTTAATTGGAAGATTGATCGAATTCAACCTCTTAATCTTGCCAAGTCCTCTGTTTCCAATGACAAGGCAGCTCAGAGGAATTTTATCAATGGCTTCACATATCTTCTCACGAGGATCACCCCAGTAAATCTTTATAAGCACCACAACCTGCCCGCATTCGCAAGCTTACTCAGGCTCATAAGATTACAACAATAAAATCCTTGGATTTCACAGAATTTTTTTTTTAAAAAATAAACAAAAAAGTTCACCTCCTTTTGCCTGGCCACAGTGTTAGCAATATCCAGGGTTTCAGGGTCAGGCTTCACTCCATATTTCTTCATGATCGTACGATCAGAAAACTCAACAAGCGGAATTAAAGCTGCAATAATATCTAGTTAGCCCCCAGGAAAAAAAAAAACCTCCTTTGTACTTTAAAGCTATTGTTTTCTAAGGACAATAGATTCACTTCATCCAGAAACAAACAGAAAATAACTTACGTGAACCGGTGGTTTGCCAGAGCTGCATCTCGCCTTGCTCATATTGACCTTCAGGCAGAACGGTGACGAGAATAACGTGATCCCCGTCACGAACAACGTTGTCCACAGCCCATTTTAACGCTTTCTTGCTGCATGCTGAGAAATCCACCGCGACTCCAACTCTTCTTTCTCCTTCCATCTATCCTTCTTCGTTCTCTGTTCTTGTGCTTTCTGGGATATGATCTGTTTGCTATAATGAAAAGAAATGAAAAAGTCTAAAGTTGACCGCAATTTCAGGGACAGAGGGGAGAGAAGAAGACTAAGAAACAGCGAGCGCTCTACATACCAGTGTACAAATGGAAAGAAAGGCGTCGGTGGGATTTGACTGTCTGTGATGAAAGATTGAAATCGTATGGTTTTAATGTTTTTGGACCGTTCGATTGAAATGTTTGTTCGGATTAATGATGTCGTGGAAAATCCGACGGTGAACATTTAGGGATTGTTTAACATGCGAAGCATAAAATATTCTTTTGACACCATTTGTGTACAGAACGCGGCCCAATTAATCAATATTGGGTTTACTTTTGTCTCCGGTGGGGCCATCAGCCACGTCCTTCCATCTTTGATAATGCACATTTTCATTGAAGTCCTCAATATATGCATTTATTTGTTTTGAAAACAAAAATAAAAATAAATTATTTTTAATTTAGACTAAATATTTTAAATTTTATATTAAAATATTTTATTTCCCGTGTTAAAATTATTAATAAAACAATAAACGTATTACATAAATTTCAAAATTTGATATTTATACTCAAAATTAAGTTAATTAAATTATTATATTAAAAATATTAGTTATATATTTGATTAGTACGATTAATTTGAGTATATTTTTATTTTAAAATTTAATTAATTATATTATTAATTGTGATTATAAAAAATTAAAATAAGTGGTGTAATTTTATCAGAAGATCTTGTTGAAAGTATTCTATAGAAGGCTTTCTCTAATTGCAAATATTAAGAAAGTAGGTTTACGTTGCTTATCTTGTGGGACAGAGACGCTTGAGATAAAGCTAGATGTGGTGGAATGGTGGCAATGATGAATCGTCTTCCACACATTGGAGCAAGTTGAGTAATGTTTCTTGAGGTCCCAAAAACAGTTAAGCAACTGTTGAAAAGTAAGAAACAGTTAAATAAGTAAAGAGAAGTCTATAGAAAAAGGGTGACGTTTTCCGAACACGGTAAGAAATGTTATCTGAAGGGCCGCATTCTGTCTATCTTGATTTTAAAACACAAATTCATTATTCTAACTTAAACATTGGAGAGTTTTTGTTGCAGATGCTGGCATATTTGATTTGTGGTTATTTAGCAGTGAAGAGCTGAAGAATCCATTAACAGTTTGCAAGTTAGCATCGAGTAAGAATTTGGTGTCAACAAGTAATCATTTTGGTTTTGTGCACCTAGAAATATAATGTAAATTTGATCAAAGGGAACGCAAAACGATCGTATTATGAATATTATTTCACTGAATTCAATAATGCTGAGATGCTGGATCATCTCTGAAAGATTAATGGTGGAGAAAGAATGGTAGTATAGAGAAGAGAATTCCCACACTGGTGAGTACAAGCACCAAAACTGCAATAACAAACATCCTTGACATTTCTGGTAAGTTGCAGAAGTTGCTTCTCTCCTTTTGATGCTTACTCTTCTTCTTCTTTCTCCACACACGCCGCCAACCGTCTGTTTTATACTCGTTCACTTGTTCACAGAGCCCATCAAAACAGAAATCCTTTCTAGTCACTGATATTCAGAGTCTTGCTCAGCCTCTCAAACAGTTTAGAAGCACCTTTTTCATTGGCATCAAAGTCGGTCAGAATGTGCCGGCGGTTCAGGAATTTCACATCTTTTTCGGAGCAGTTTAGGCTGTTCATCAGAATGACACAAAGAAATGTGCTTTGTGTTATCACAAGGATACTGCTCAAATGCTATGAGATTCCTTAAGAGACTATCCGTGTGTTGATGAACTTGTACAGGAGGGATTTCGAGTACTCCACCGACAAGTTTTCTGTTATAGCTTTCTTGAACTTAATTCCTGCTTCTTTTAGCTTTTTTGCAGGTTACAAACCAGGTTTGGGGCATTTTGCTTTACTTTTGGCAGGAAAATGATTCCATTCTGGGCTAAACTTTTGGCAGTGGATTCTGTGATCTCCTGGAATCAGGTTTCTGAAAATGGGGGATAAGATTTGTAAGGGATACGTTACATTGTTCAGAAAGTGGTATAATTTGATACAATCCTTGAAGAACGAAGAAAGGAATCTGATTTTCAACCAATATCATGTCACACCTAAAATCTAAAAGCAAACCGGGTGTTCCCAATATAGAATCATTTCTGCGTTTTAGACCCTTTATAGCATGCTTATGAAAGAGCTCAATCATGAACCGCCATCGACTAACAGCAACTGAACCAATTCATCACTCGAGAGGTTAATGAATCCTAAGAAAAATGCATTGTAGTGTTGTGTTTTCAAATTACTCAATAAATCCAACTTGCATACACATTTGAATTAATGTCACAGCGCAAGAACAGTTTATTATTTCTCAGGACAATGGTGAATCAACAGACGATATACGTCTCTTTAGAAAACTAGTGAGAATCCAGGATGACTTGAAGAGATTGACAACGAGACTTACAGCGTACGAACAGACGAACTGAGAATCTTTTCACTGCCGACCTTATTATTTAATCTTAAGAGCATCCTGGAAACTCCGATAGAAAGCACATTTATGTACAAAAGCAGAGCTAAATTGCACACTTGAAATAGAGTTCAAGAATTGACAGCAGTAGAATTACCAGGCAACTTAAAGCACCAACCAATTGGCAGAGTCTAATGACCATATGCTGCTTTAGCTTTATGAAAGTTCCGCAACAAAAGTACTGACGGGACCAGTGGGCTGCACACTTGCAGGGTATTGCCCCAACAACCCTTCAGCTTTTGCCCGGCAACACCTCACCTCACGCAATGCCTAGGAAAAAGTTGTAGTTGGAACGGTTTTAATATATTATTATAATTAATATAATAAAATTATTTAATAAATAAAGTGTTAATTGATTTATTTATTTATTTTTTGTTAATAATTTTTTTGTATTGGATTTTTTAAAGGAATTTTTAAGAATTTTGGAAATCTGTTAGTCCGGTCTACGGCGGCGCAGGAGGTCCAATGAAAAACTACGCTCCCCCGGTTACACAAATCCAACAGACCAACTGACGGCTGAATACATAATTCCGAAATTACGCCTATCTTCGACTTGAAATTACAACTTAACGCCGTCATTACAGGATATTTTATTCCAATAGGATACTAACAACCGGGTCCCCTGTTGTAATGTTTTCACAAACAATGATATAGTTTCTCGATTTATATCAAAACGGTCCCATATATTTGTAAATTTTGGCGGTCATGGTATTACCTAATATTAAAGTATGGATCATACTTCAATAAGGCTGGGAGCCTGTTTGTCATAAATGGAGAAGCTATATCTTTGTTTGTAAAAGATTAAGAGATTAGGGAATCAATGTTATTATCCAATATTCCGATAGATAAAATAATAAATACGTGGATAAATAAACAAATTAAACTGATGAAACTGAGCAAATACGACAGCGTTTTTTGGTTCTCTTGCGTCGTTGCTTGGGTTTCCATTATTTATTAGTCAAGAGCACCTGCTACTCTGAAACACAAACACACACTCTTCCGCTTCACTCTGCAAGCATTTTCGTCTGATAGTGAGTGAATTAGATCCATTCAAACCCTAACCTTGGCTCTGCAAATACCAAAAATCAATGGCGTTTTGGTGGCCGTTGATCGTCCTCGCTTTTGCTTACGCGATCTGTAGATTCTTGCTCATGCTCATCCCTCCCAATGTGCCTTCCATCGACGTCGACACATCCGACGGTTCTTCTTTATCTCTCTGTTTATGTTTTTTTTTTCCTGTTTATCGTGATGGTGATGATTTGTTTTAGTATTTTTTTCGAAAAAATTTGTGGCAGTGTTGGATGACGGGAACCAGACGCAGGAGAACAGTTTCATTTATGTGAGTTTTAGATAATTTAGTGTTTGCTTTTTACTTATTAGTAGAAATTCGTGAATTAGTAGTAGATAAGATGTTTTCACTTAGTAATTAGTTTACCTTGATTTCTGCTCAATTTTTGTTAATAATTCTTTAATTAATACATGTTAATCGGTTATTCATATCGATAAGTTTATTTAATACTTGTTCAAATAGAGATCGTGATATATGATATTATATAGTGGATCGAGTTTGAATCTAGTTCATTTAATTGCTTGTTTCTTATATGTGATTGCCTTCGCAGATTCCTTCAAGAGGGAGGATGCAACAGTCAGACAAAAGAGTTCAGTGCTATGAGCCGGCGACTATGAAATACTTAGGATATTTCCCCGCACTGTCACCTGCTGAGGTTAGTGATGTCATGCCATGTCCAGTGTTCATTGAATGCCGCGTTGAAGTGATAGGATTCAACATGTGCCTGTAAAGTAATTGAGTGGTGTTTCATTCCATTTTAGTCAGTTTCTTTTCTCTCCATTTTATTGTCATCATTCTTTGTTTCTTAACTTAGATAAGTTACAACAAACTTATTTCTCAACATTGATGGAGTTCTCTTTTCCTTTGATGGTTGCTGCTCTTCCTATTGAAGTTATTTTATCTTGGAACTAAAGCAAGGGCCTAAGTACATATGTGCAGGTCCAGGAGCGTGTGGCACAGGCAAGAAAGGCGCAGAAAATATGGGCAAAAAGTAGCTTCAAGCAAAGACGTCAGTTTCTGCGGATACTTCTGAAGTATATTATTGAACATCAAGGGCTTATATGCGAGTAAGGATTGGTTTTTTGTGGAGTGGTTTCCTGAGGGTTAAAGGGGAGGGATGGGTCTCTATGTATAAGAGTCCTCTACTGGTTTCTGTTTTATTTCTTGCTGTAAACTAGGTAAGGGTGGTATGTGTACTAATTCATGCGTCATTGCAATTAGAATTTCTTCACGTGATACTGGAAAGACAATGGTGGATGCCTCTTTGGGAGAAATAATGACAACATGTGAGAAAATCACTTGGCTTCTTTCTGAGGGCGAGAAGTGGCTGAAGCCTGAATACCGGTATCTCATCCATCTTTTTGTTTCTGTTTCATTATTTGATACCCACTGAATATATAGAACAAGAGAATGATAATATTATATATGGCTTAGTGCTAGCATTCCTGAAGATATGTATCTTCTCACTATTGATTTTACCATTTATATTCATGAAACTTTGGATGAACTCCTAGTGATTTATGATTATTGTAGTTCATTTCACTGGATTAATTCATCGCAATGGCTGTAGGTCTTCTGGAAGATCAATGATTCACAAGAGAGCAAAAGTGGAGTTTCATCCCCTTGGTGTTATTGGTGCTATTGTTTCATGGAATTATCCTTTTCATAATATCTTTAATCCAATGCTGGCAGCAGTCTTTTCTGGGAATAGCATTGTCATCAAGGTATCTGATTTTGGACTAAACTTCAAATATGATTTTGATGTCTAGTTCCTTTTATCTTAGATGTATGGATGTCTTTTTTCATGTTTCAAACCTTCATGATCATCATCCGACAATTCATTTCTAAGTTAGTAACATTTACATGCTACAATTTGCTTGTAACTGTAGGTATCAGAAAATGCAAGTTGGTCTGGATGTTTCTACTTTCGAATTATTCAAGCGGCCCTTGCTGCTGTAGGTGCTCCTGAAAATCTTGTTGATGTAATAACAGGGTATGCTTTATGCCAGAGTCTCTTATACTCACCAAGGTCAATATTGTGCGTCTAGCTTTAATCAGACTCTTTTTTCTAGGTTTGCTGAAACAGGGGAAGCACTGGTGTCTTCAGTTGATAAAATCATATTTGTTGGTTCACCTGGTGTTGGTAGGATGGTATGATCCTCTCCTGGTTAGCTGCCCAAGATTCTTTTCCCATAGTGTTTGTACAATTTCTGTGAATGGTTTTCTTTGTATTGTTGGCTTGCTATATTTTAGTGCGTTGGGGCTATTTAAGATTAAGAAGTATTATTTCTGTTCCAGTGATATGTTCTTACAACAAGCAGTTTCATTTTGTAAGCAGCAGTTTTTATGCTTTCCCTTAAACATATTATGTGGAAGCCTTGTAGATTTTCCGCTGACAAGTAAAGAATTGAACTATCAATAACTTGTTTGCTTATAGCTTTTCTTGTTTGCTTTGACTGCAGATAATGAGAAATGCTTCTGAGACGCTTACACCAGTTACACTTGAGCTTGGTGGCAAAGATGCATTTATTGTTTGTGACGATGTAGATGTTCCTCATGTATGAATTCTTTTCATCTTTTTTTTGATGTCTTGTTGACCTGGATGTTTTTATCAACAGTTGTACTTTTGAGTACCATTGATCCTTAATTGGAGACTGCTCCTGATGTATAGGTTGCTCAAATTGCAGTCAGGGCAGCTCTTCAGTCTAGTGGGCAGAATTGTGCTGGAGCTGAGAGATTTTATGTTCATAGGGACATTTATACTTCATTTGTCACTCAAGTAACTAAAATTGTGAAGTCTGTATCAGCTGTAAGTATGTCTCCTCTTAAACATTGTATGTGGGAGATGTTATTGCTGTCTGCAGCATTGTCCCATGATTCTTTTTTGTGGAGTCTGTCTAAACGTTTACCAGCTGTACGCCCTTAAATTTTCATTTGAGTGGCGTGGTTTTTCACCTATGGAGTTGGAACTTTATTATCTTTTGCAGGGTCCACCCCTGGCTGGAAAGTATGATATGGGAGCCTTATGCTTGCTAGAGCAGTCAGAAAAGCTTCAAAACCTTGTGAAGGATGCTGAGGACAAAGGAGCACAAATTACTGCCCGCGGAAGTTTTGGCCATTTAAGTGAAGGTGCAGTTGATCAGTACTTTCCTCCTACTGTGATTGTGAATGTAGATCACACAATGAGGTTGATGCAAGAAGAGGTAGTAAAAATCATTATCTTATTCAATATAATACTTGACATGAATTTTTGTTTGGTTATAACATTTGAAGTTTGTGTATTTCACTTGTAAGAGGATCATTTTATTGTTCTCATGAAAGACATGGTTTTAATATGCGTAAAACTTGTGAAATACAGGCTTTTGGGCCAATTATGCCAATAATGAAATTCAACACTGATGAAGAGGTAGTGATGCTTGCAAATGACTCAAGATATGGACTCGGATGTGCCGTTTTCTCTGGCAGTCAGCACCGTGCCAGGGCAATTGCATCTCAATTACATTGTGGGGTTGCTGCAATTAATGATTTTGCATCAAATTACATGTGTCAGGTAATATTTTTATTCAAGTCTATTCTTCATTACAAAAAAGTCGCTTAGAAGAGGGTGTTTCCTGTTTACCTTTGACCAAACTAAATTATATTCTCAATGGAAGACTTCGTTGGCCAGTAATCTATTAACCTATAAAAAGGAAAGTAGATAAAATGTGTTTGGTAAGGATGCGGTCCTAGTGGATATAGCCAACTGAAATTGAAATGAGCATGTTTGATTCAAGGCAAACAAATTGTTTTCTGAGTCAAAAGTTTGATTGGACAATAGAAGGTTCTTCTTCTTCTTCCTTTTAGTTTTATTTCCTTAATTTTCTTGTTTCCTCTTTTGCATCTTGTTTAATCTATACAAGCAGTGGACGGATTTTACTCTGCCTCGGTTGTCATCTTTGTTGACCTTGCTAAACTAAAAACGGTTTATCCTTTTTCAGTCCTTGCCATTTGGCGGTATAAAAGATAGTGGATTTGGAAGATTTGCTGGTGTAGAGGGGTTAAGGGCCTGCTGTCTAGTCAAATCTGTTGTCGAGGATAGATGGTGGCCGTATATCAAAACCGTAATACCAAAGCCCATTCAGGTGAGCCTGAAAGCTCTATTCCATAACTCTGACCGTGCTTAGTTTTTCTAACCTCCATTTTTTTTTTTTTAACTCTCTGCCAACCTAGTATCCCGTTGCGGAGAATGGCTTCGAGTTTCAGGAATCACTTGTAGAAGCATTGTACGGCTTGAATATCTGGGATCGTTTGAGAGCATTAGTCAATGTGCTGAAAGTCCTTACGGAACAAAACGCTCCTGCCACCAATAGAAGAAGAAATGACTAAGCTGCAAACTAGAAGCTCAGCTGAGAAAATCAGTTTGGCAAAGCCAATTTAGCAATTTTTATTGCTCCTTCATTTCGTTTACATCTCTGTCCAAACTAAAAACACTGTTGATTCATGTTTGCTTAATCAGAAACTAGATTGGTGTTTTCAACACCATCATAGAAGTTTCGCAAGATTAGTGTGTACTTTGCTTAAGATAACACCGTAACATGTAGTTTCTTTTTCAAAATTAAATACGAGCATCTTTTTCTTCAAAAATTTCCAAGCACAATACAACTTTCGAACATCCAGTGATGGTCATCCTACGCATGCAAACAACTACTCAATTGCACGTATAAATAACATTCATAGATGTCGGTGACCATAATCTTTGTCCAATCTTCGTGCGGAGATTCTGCTCTGTTCTCAGCTGCTTCAAAATTTGGCATTTCCTAGACGATAAGCCTTCACTGGATCCAGCACCAGTACAATCTTCTTTGATTTCTTTTATGAACTTGTTATCTTTTGCCACCCACAAACCATAAAACAACAGCCTTTAGCTGCAAGATATTTGCCATGGATGCTTGTTGCAGTCCCCAGAACCCAAGAACTCTTTTGAAAGTCAGATAGGAAAGGTAACTGCTCTGCCATATGTATATACTGGATTGCAGCTCCTCCGCGTTGATTTGTTGAGTACCCGTATTTGAATTCTTGGATACCCTTTTCTTATGTATGAATGTGTTTTTACCCATGAATTCTGATCAGATTTGAAATATGATAATAAACCAAAAAGAAAATCACTCGCACTTCAGTGCACGAGTGATCTCCCACGAAATTGCATGATTCTCTTGTGTAAGATTGTCACCGGATCCATATTCGTGACTCTTGCAATTCACTAATGCTACCATGAATCTTTCATTTTCTAACGAAGTAGGGTACATAACTTGTTCTTCCTGAAACAGGCAGATCAAAATCTGTAACTATGAAATTTGAAACCCATCTCATATTTCTCTACAAATTTACTTCAAACAGTTTTTCACTAGGATAATTAGTTGATAGAGGATTTAAATGCCAAATATTTTTCCGAAGTTATATCAATCGAATCTACTTGCGCTTAGGAAAGAATAAAGTCTACTGAGATTCGGAATTACCTCGGGCAACTCATAGAATTCATTGGGAGATATTTGCAGCAACTCTGTTGCAGTTTGACCAGTACACCACGCCAAAACTTTTGCACTCTCATCTGCAAGAGTGATTTTCAGGTGGAAAGTGCGTACAAGTTCAGCATTACAGTTACAGTGACAGAAATTGCATTCAAAAGCCCCATTAGATCTCTCATTTACAAAATGACCGCAAAGGGCATGAGCAAATCTCGTATTAACATAACAGCTATCAATTTGGTCAAGCCAAACTCGACAAATCTGTGCACGTTTTCAGAAAAGAAGCAGATTAGTGAGCATGACATTATGATGAGAATATGAATTTTCCGACAAAAAATGCGCAAAGCCAGAAATTCATAGGAGAATCTTACATTCATATAGCTAGCCTGCTTGGTTAGATCAGAAAGGCATGATGCCTTATGAAGACAAGATGAATTTAGCAATGCCGGCAAGCAACTAAGGTTAACAAAAGAAGCTCTAACATCCTTATCAGACCATACCACTTCAAGGCTGTGGAATAAATTGAACAAGTATATTTGATAAGATGCTGTAGCGAAGCAAACTTTTATGCAAAGCAAAAAGTGGCCACAAGTTTGCGGATGCAAATAAATAAATAAAATAAAAAGAGAAAAAAGAGAAATAAAGAATTTTCTACTATCATCACAAATTTTCAAATATCAGAACTGGTTTTAACTGCTAACATCATTATCCATTGATGAAGTGACATTCATCAATTGTGCATACCAATTTTGTTTGGCCTTGGAGCATGTCAAGTTAGACATGTATACCACGTGACCAAGTCCTAATCTTCCCAATGACCTGAGAAGGACAGAATATGTGAAACTCAAAATAAAGGCAATAAAGATGTTTTAACGTTTCATGGAATTAACACAACTCTTATCAGTACCAAGAGTCTGTAAAATGAAGCTTTGCCCTAATCACTCCAGTTGTATCTTCAATTTTCAAAGAGAAAACAACTCCTGCAGTATTTTTCTCCCGAAAAATTTCTATGACAACACCATAGAGGCTGAAACCAGTCATCTTGTCATGAAGGTCGATTATAAATGACTGCAAAATTTTGTATCAGACGACAAAAATCAAAATGGTTCATTTGAATTCAAAGATACCACAAATCATCTATGTTGAGGCCACAGGCTATATGGGCAAGAATGATTATAATACCCAAAATCAAACGAATAATAACAGTGAAAAAAGAAATTATTCCAATAGCACTTAAATTGCAAACAGATTGAGAATTTGAAAGAGCCTGATAAATGTAACTGTAAACTCACCCGAAAAGGATAGTTACTGAAGTCAATAGAGCCCTGAGAATCACAGGGCAAGGTTACTTGGGAAATAATGGAACCCTGACTCGGATCTGCTGCACTAAGCAGCCTTGAACTGTGATACCGATTTTGTGTCAATGCTACACATACCTGAAGAACACAGAAGAGAGTACCATTTTCAAATACTAATAATTTTGGTTTTACAACAATCAACACTTGTTCCTTGTGTTGAATGAAAAGGCACTACGTATAATAACTTTGATTTTACAGCAATCAACACTTACTTGTTCCTCTTTTTGAATGAAAGGCACGGCGTATAATTGTGTTGCACTTCCGTATTCAAGGCAAAACTTGTCACTTGTTTCTAAAGCAATATATGGTCTATCCAATGCAATTAAACTTCCTACACTGCAAGATGTTGCAGGTTATAAGTATATTAGGCCCAGGCAAGAAGGCAATACAAGAATGCGTCTAGCACCTATGTTTTACCTGAAAAGATTGGCTAGGAGAACCTGTTCACCCCACAATAGAAAATTTAACTTAACTCCATCATTATCAACGAGAGTGATTTCCCTCTTCTGTATACTGTCAAACTCTCCCTGAATTTCCAGTGACCCAATAGATTCAATCCTACATAAATAGAGAGAAAGAAAGGTATAAACTTCTTGAACAAAGACTACATACCTCCATTGTCATCAAATGGACCACATAAACTACATTTTTTCTTGTATCATCAGGATTTCTCTAAATTGAAAACCTTATTTTTCTTCTTTGGAACTGATATGATACTCAAAATTCTTATTAAGCAAACAACCACAATTTTTCTTTAAGTTTCTTTTTTATTTTGGTTTCATGTAGTTATTCATTATCCATTAATTGGAGAATGTATCAATTTTATTTTTAAATGATAGACAACACAAAGCAAGTAAGCAGTATGAAATGAGAACTACTTTGTTACAGCAATTAAGAAAGAAATCCAAATAAGAGAATTTAAAACTTACCTTGCATTAAATGAATAAGAAATCCCATTGTTGAACGCATCAAGAGAAATGGAACAAAACGAATCTGAATAAAAATCTAACAAAATAGCATCATGATCCTGCCCCTGGAATACAAAATATGAAATCAAAACTAATAATTTGAAAATTATACCTTCATTAAAATGCCAAAAAGAAGTAAACAAGTTGTCCATAAGCTGGATCTTGCCCATAATTTGACCTATTAGCCAATCTAAGAATTTCAACAAAACCTAAAGCTGGAAGGATAATAAGGTAATAGAGATTTAAGGAGTTACCTCATCTAACAATATCACAAGATATTCTGTTGGCAGAAGCCGTGGACTACCACATCCTTCTCTGGCAGTTCGGAGATAACATCCTGTGAGGAAAATTTCCCTGCCTTTCTTTAAAATCCCATTCTGAGGATCCACCAAGTCGTAATGTCTACAACAAACATATTGCCACAAACTTACTAGCACGAGGTGCAAACTTGACAAAACGTATGATTATGATATTGCTACATTCAAACACAAAAGAAAAGTAAAATCATATGCGTAATCAAATTCAAGAAGATCGACCTGTTTGAGAAATATGTTTAATGGTCTTGTTTAGTTATCTACCATGTCATTATACTATAGAATACCAATATACATCTCAATGAAATGTAGCGATTATTAGATTTGCGACTATTACGGGCTAGACACAAGACAGTAGAGAATAGCAACTCTTACCTACGGTGGAGATAAAGATCAATGGTATTAGAGCTCCAAAAATCTCCCAATGTAAGCATATAGATGTTTGTACCTGAATTAACAGAGAAGTTAACAATAAGACTACAAAACTAGTTCCACCAAAATCACTTCTAAAAAAACCAGTGTCATCAAAATCACTTCTAAAACTTTTAACGTGAATATGATCCTAACTTGATAAAGGCATTAGCCATAAATTAAAAATAAATAAATATTACTAGAATTAGATTCAGATAAGGTTAAATAGTACCTGGAAGAAGAAAAACATTGACAATAACAGCTTCTAAAATGCTATTTAGTGACAAAAAATTCTTCTCAAATATAGAATCAATCGTGACGGTGTTCGGAAGCTTAGTTCTCCGATGATTTTTTCTCAACTGATTTACACTCTCCGGCCTCTTCTTCGGGGCGCCCGCCCTGTGTTGCTCATTCCACGCCTTTAAAATCAAAATCATGTCAGAAAATGAACCGCCGTTACTAATCCAGTAAACTAGGGAAAACGAAAAAGAAAAAAGGAAAGAAAGTAACCTGAGCGAGATCGGAGAGAATAATCGCAACAGTTATGCCGCTTGAGTAAGCAGTACAAGTTCTGAGTATCCGAGACGCGATCCAACTCCACCCGGCCGAACGGGAGTTGGAATCATCGTTATTCGGATCTTCTTCTTCTTCGGGCCATAGCACCGACCTCGCGTATTCGATCAACGCAAGAAACGGATCTTCCTCTTCTTCTAGTTGTCTTTCTGGATAATCGATTTCCATGAGCAAATCTTCGTTTGTGTGACTCATTTGTTGACTCACTCACTTTCGCGGTCTGAAAACTTTGATGTGATACCATTTTGCTCGAACGGCGGTATTTTGAATTTGAGAGCGAAATTTTCGCGCGGGTTTTTAAACTAGGGACAGCTGGGCCGAGCCTACTAATTAGACCTGGATCCGGCATTTAAGTGCCCAAATCAAATTGAACCTTTAATTTTGCATTTTTGTTGGAAGCACTTTCACAAAAAGTGCTTTCGATAAAAGCGTTATATATATATATATATATGTGTGTGTGTGTGTGTGTGTATATATATTTAAAATAATTATCCATCAAATAGTTTTCTGATACAAAAAATTGTTACAAGAATGACTTTCAACCTGAACTGGCCGTAAATGAAAGGAAATTTACCAAGAATGAGGACAGTTGAAGAACAAATGAACAGAAAACCTGAATATGTGCTCAACAAAATTTTGTAATTTGTTAACTCATGAAGTACAAATCCTTTACTTTCTTGAACAACAACAACGACATTCCTTTGATGCCACCAGATCAGTACAAAGTACAGCCCCCTTTCTCCCCTGCAATCCAAAAGGAAAGGGAGGGCGATGAATGAAAACCATTCTAGAGGTAGAAATACGAGATTTTATCGGATGTCTTCAAAGCGATGTACAAATACAACATTAATAAGAAAATTGTAGCCCTACGAAAAAAATGCTCAAACTGCGTGCTTTAGTGTCACGTTGATGATCCCTACAGGTGACTTAGGCTGATAGTGTTCATCCGTATCTACCTCTTCGATTTCCTGATGAGACCATGTGATTGGAGACAAAACTTCCATGTTAGCTTCAATTTGCTCATGGTTAATATCAATTCAGGTTACAAAACAAATGTAAATTCTATTACCTGCACCACATCCTCACCCTTGATGACTCGTCCAAACACAACAAGCTTGTCATTTAAATCTGGTATTGGTGCAGTTGTGATATATAGCTCAAACCCTTTGCTATCTTTAGTTTTTAAAGTTCCAATTGTGAACGCCTCATGCTTTGGACTGGTTGTAAACAAGTTACATTAGGCCAAATGTGCACTGAACATGGTACTAAAATAAACCCCATTAAATTGGCAGACACAAAACCTGGTTATAAGTCGACCGCGGATCTTCCCTTTTGATGTCCAATCTTCTGCAGCTGCAAGCCCTTGGGAATGCCCAGCTTGAATCACATAATTTTTTATCACATGATGAAAAGGCATGCCTTTGAAGTGGCCCTTTTGACTGCAAGACCAATTTATCTTGAGGTTCATTGAGAGTATAACATAACAAGCAGCATGCACTAGGCTCAAAGTTGCTGGTCACAACCGGAAAACAAATTCCAAACTAAAATATTTTTGGGTGGTATACATCTCACCGTTTTGAAAAGCACACAAAGCTGCATTCACACATAAAACAAAATATAAAGCTACTATAATGTTATAACTCTATTGATACATCCGGGACCTAAAAGGAAGAACAGGCAGATAGAACAAGATTAAGTCATTTTCACCAGTTCTCAGCATACAGGAAAGGAAAAGACGTTTCTAACTCTCATAAATGAAGAAAAACGACATTGAAGAAAGAGCCAAGCTATAACTAATCCACTGAAATATTCAAACAAGATCCACAAAGCACTGAATGTTTTCGTTTTCAAGCATACTGTTAACATTCTGGCTTATTTATCAACAGCATCTTTATGAATTATGTTTCCTCTAGTCCAACATCAATGGATGTAGATGGCTAAGAATACTTACCACAAGTCAATAAATTTATCCACAGTTTCAGGAGAACCATCTTTGAAAAGTTCCACCATTATGTAACCCTTTGATGTATTTAAAACCTATATGGGAAAAGAACAGAATAAGAACAAGGTATAATATAAAGCGAAAAGTGGTGTTACTTTAAGTGGCTATACCATCTAACAATAAACATAACAATTAGCTCTAAAACAAAATATTTTCACACTGTACGAAAAGGAAGAAGTAGATTAAGGCAACCATTTCGTGGGCAAACTTACAGCATGGCCAGGAAGATCAAACTTCTTTGAAACCGCAAAGGCATCGTCCTTGATCACAGAAAGATAATTAAGTTAAATAGGATTAGCAGAATATGCAGGTACTAAGAAATGAGACCAATCAGGGAAACAATTGATGCATGAGTAAGCGCATCAAAATTTGAACTCTAAATGACTACCTCAAAAGTTGACAATTCATTCCCTATCTCTTCGTTTGACCTATAAGAAAATTAGCAGAACGTTTCATTCTAGCAAGTGAAATCATCTCTAAACATTAAAAAAAAACAAAAAAAAGGGAATATGGAGGAGACAGCAAACCTATATGACCAACGTCTATATGTGGCAACTAAGGACAACACAATCACCACAACAATTAAGTTGCACATGACAATTGTAGTGGCACTAACTCGAGTCGGCCCCTTCTTCCTTTTGCTTTGAACTAGTAAAGCCTGAGGTTTTATCCTTGCCATAATGCTCAAATTCAACTCGTATGCAACACACTCTATATCAACAAAACTGCAAAACACTCAACCATAATCAATATTCAAACTAAACTAATTAACGATACAAAATCGAAAATCACTTCCAGAACTAACAAAATTTTAACTACTACCAATCCCTTTATTATCCCTATGCCAGCGAATTACTGAAACAAAGGATTGATTAATCTCCAAAAACGATCAAAAAAGTGATACCAAGTTTAGTATGTATAACAATTACTCCTGCACAAGCTTCGGAATTACAAACTACAATTATCTAAACAGTTGCATATCAACCTAGCAAATCAAAATCAATAAAATCAAATCATTTCAAGCTTCGAGAAGCTATAACACGGCAAGATTTAACTTATGATTCACCATTTAATTCAAATTTATAACCAAGTTTAAGTAATTAATCAAATCCAGCCCAGCAGGATTTGATGCGCGCGGAAGAAACCTCCCATATAAATCTCGCACTTAGAACTTTAGTAAAGCATAAACATTGAGAAATTAATTCAACTAAAGTTCGATCAAACAGCGCCGTCGTAAATCAGCGATTGATAGTAAGATACCTGTAATTGATCGAGCAGTTGCTTCTTCGGCTCTGTTCCAACGAGAAACAGAAGAGACGGTAATTTGTTGTGTCGTTTTAGTCACGGATTAGGTGGTTGATCTCTTTTCATTCTTACGCCGCATGCGTCATTGCTTTCCCCTGGACCTATTTTTCTAAGATTGTGGGCCTCACGGAGGAGAAGTCGGAATTGACGGTGTAGATGCGTCTAACCGACGGCTGTGATCATATCGTCGTGTTGAGTTATGATGTGGATAAGACCACTCAACTTGTTCTCTAACATTCACCTCGACGTGTGAAACCGTCCGACGAATTGAAATTCAAGCACATCTTGGTTCCAAACATTTTAAAAAATAGGGTAATAGCATTTGGGTACAATAGTTTTTACGTTTTTACAAACAGTACTATAACTTGCCATTTATATCAAAAAGGTTAAGAAGTCCTGTTAAAATAACTAAATTACCCTTAAGATGTGAATTTTAACTGTCAATATATAAGTTGCCAAAGGGTAGGGCATGTTGGTCATTTCATCGAGAGATTAGGTGATTACTTGATATAAATAAAAAAATTTATATAACGAAATTATTTAATTAATAAATTTAAAAAATTTATACATTAATTATAAATAAATTAACTAAATTGACTTTATTATTGAATTAATATAATAAAATAAATTTATGATTTTTTTATTTATTATTAATAAATAATTTTTTATTTTTTAATTTAAAAATTATTTTAATATAATAAATAAATAAAAAAAATATGATTACTTTTGTTAATTCATTTAATGCAAGAATTATGCAAAATAAAAGATCTCTTGGTATCATTAATCATTAACGTGGCTTACACCTAATAATTAGTCATTAGTCAAAAACTTATTATTATGAAATGATATTTTTTATTATTAATTTTTAAAAATATATTAATATATAATATAATTAATAATAAAAAATATAAATTATATTTTAATTAATTTTATAAATTAATTTTATCTTTTATAAAAAATAAAAGTAAATTTTTTATTATTAATTATATTAAATATTTACTTAAACTAATAATAAAAAAGACTTACAGTATATGTAACTGTGTAAGCATATACCATGATCTATGTGCAGACTTGTTTATTCTTTTTATGGATAAGGTTTGGAAAGAGTGATCAGCTTTAACGATTACAATAACAAAGCTCCAAGGCTTATGGTATATATTACTGTATAACAATATGTATTAAACGAATTTTGACAACAAAATATATAAGCCGTCCGATGAATCACTCCAAACCCTTTATCTAACGAACGAGAACGACAACCTGTAATATAAACAAGAAATCCAGCGCCGGTGAATAATCATTCGAAGAGAATCGAGTGATGGTGATAGTAAATTTTGTTTTGTTGCGATGTACGGCGAGGATTGTTATTTGACGATTATCATGATGATTTTTCGGGGTCTCTGAGTGATTACGTACATTTGTACTACTGTTGGTTCAATATTTCAGCTTGTGACTATTGATCTTGAATATGGTGGGAGCTGCTGCCGGCTTCAGCCTAGGGTAAACAATAATGAGACCTACTCTTGTTTAGCGTCTATAAATAAACTTGTCTAGTATGTATACGGTATCACTTATTAGAGTTTGCCATAACAGTAATTCTGTATATACCTGTAATCTGGTATAATAGTTAAAAAACCTCACTGCAATCATATACCATGGCGAAATATATTGAAAAGAAACAATGACTGTTAATGGAGTGTGAACACTGAGTCAATTTTCGGTCCCAGTTATATCAATTGTGGTTGCAGTTGCAGAATAAGGTCGTGGCAACAACTAGACGCAACAGGCAACATGACTCATGCTCATAACCACGTTGAAAATTTTAAGAAATCACTGATCTTGTTTGCCAGAATCTCAAGAAAATTTCACACAGTGATCTCTAGCATATTGAATTGAGCGACATGAAAGAACCTTCTTCGACCTGACTAGTTAATTTCATTGGTCGGCCCACCGGCTTCATCACGAATCCAAGTGTTAGGCAATCGGGATTCTTACACGTCAAAAGGTCGTACGCAAAATCATAGATTTTTGCAGCGGATGGCTTAGGTTAAAGGGACAGAGCACAATTATAAAATGGAAGACTGCTTTTAAAGATGCTGTCCTGGCTGGCCAGGCCAACCTCATTCACATGGCATGCATACTTTGGCTTAAAATCTTATGCCTTAGACATAAATGAAGTGGGTATCAGAGAATATAACTGCATATACAACAAATGAATGACAAGGCTACAGGAGCTGGGTCTACACTCCAAATTTTCACCGACAGTTTTGTTTCAAGCTACTAGCTACTGAACTCTTTACAGTAGAACACTAGGCACAAAACAAACCGGGGAAAATGTGACATGAAAATGGTTAATTCAGTGAAATAATGGCCTGTAAAAGGAGCTTGCGATCTTGAAAAATTCTTTCTTATGACAAGAATATGTACAACCATTTAATGAAATCATAACATGTGCGTATTTTATTGATTAAATCTACATGCGCCCGGTGTACGCATGTACCTAGTTGAAGAAATAGAGTCATATGTATATGTACGAAAGATTATGAAGATTCAGCAAATCTATTAGACAAAATTAGCCTCGTTTTTGAGGCGCAGCCCGTAGACAGCTTATTCCCCATAGATATGGCTTTCCGAAAAAGAAATGCCAGCTTTAATTCAGTAAAAGCATGCAGTTTAACAGGTAAGAGTTTGAGGGGGATAGTTAGCATGCTCAACGGGTGCACAAAGTTCTGGTGGAACTACAAAGGTGTTTAACCACTAAGCCATATACAAACAAACAACAAGCAAAAGAAATAAGAAAAAAAAAAAAAAAGAATGCCCTAGCTAGCTGGTTGTCTGATAGAACTAAATGAAGTAAGAATATAAGAATGAAATTGGAGGTGGGTTTATGGCAGGTAGCCAGTTGAAGAAAGATTTAGTGATTGAAAACCAACTTGTTTCTCTTGTTAGCAAAAGAGAAATAAAAAAAAAATGGTTGACAAGATGGAGAACAAGGTTCTAATAAGGGAATTCAACGAAGACAGAGATGTTGAAATGGTGGAGAAGCTTGAGAAGAACTGTGAAATAGGGTCTAAAAACGGAGTCGCATTATTCACAAATATGATTATGGCTGACCCTTTATGTAGGATTAGGTTCTATGCTGTTCATATTATGCTGGTGGGTTTGAGAGTTTAGTGATCCTTTCTTTTTCTTTTTCTCTGTTGGAAACTTCATATAACATGCAAATTCTTATAATCTTTATTACAGATTTACTTTTATCTCAAATGTAATAAACATATTTAATGATTCTTCTACGTTTTTGTCCTTACATTAGACTATAGAAAGGCAATGGGAGGGAACACCTTCCCCCCATAAGATATTATCAAATGTATTGATAATTTGATTGGCTAGACAGCTAATCGATATGGTTTGTATAATGGCCAATAGGTTGCCGAGCTGCGGGAAAATGGGGAGCTTGTCGGCGTTGTGAGAGGATGCATCAAGTGTGTGGGGACTAAATTTGGAGGAACTTGTGTGAAGTTGGGTTGCATATTAGGCCTTCGAGTTTCTCCTAGGCACCGGTATACATCTCTCTCTTGGAGTTTAATATGACAATTAACGTGAAGATCTTTTATCTCGTTCTATAATGTAGATAATATTTGGTACATTACATTCTTCACCCACCATCATGTGCAAGTAGGGATTTAGAGTTATGATTTTCAAACCCCTTTTTGCTCATATGGATTCATTCTTAAAGCAAACATGATTTCAATATATAAACATTTTATATTTGACTAAGTGATGTAGAATATAGAGAAAATTGTTCCATATACAATAAATGCTTTTGTGGTAGATATGCTGATTATCCTTATTTAGTTGGAGAAAAAGGATTACTTTTGGCTGGAGAGAGAGAAAAAATTGCATATTGATCAGTACATAGATATCATACTTTAAACCCTAATTAAAAGGTGTTTTGCAAGTTGTATAGATTAGACAAAATCCCATCTTCTTAATTTGTTTCAATGGTATTGCTTAGGTTTTCCTGTTTATGAAAACATGCACTTACCTCCATTGATGTGGAGGCTTGTTTGATGGTCAAAATGAAACTAGGAATGCAATATTTTGTAAGATTATGCTATTTATTACCAGTATCAGAGGGAGATAAACCTTTTAAAGAACTCAAATAGGGTGTATACATATACTTATTGCTTACAATGTTGTGTGATTAGTTTTTCTGAACTAATTGTGTAGGCGAATGGGGATTGGATTACACCTTGTTAAGTCTGTTGAAGAATGGCTGATGAGAAATGGAGCACACTACACTTTTCTTGCAACTGAAAAGGACAATGTGGCTTCTACAAATCTCTTTACAACTAAGTGCAATTACTTGAATTTTAGCTCATTAGTGATATTTGTTCAGCCAGTTAGTCTGCATCTGAAAGGTCTTTCTCCAGATATAAAGATCGAGAAATTGCATGTAGATCAAGCAATTTCTTTGTACAATGATAGACTGAAAAGCAAAGATGTTTACCCTACAGATATAGACTCCATTTTGAAGGAAAAACTAAGTCTTGGGACATGGGTATCTTATTTCAAAGAAGAAGAGTTTGATTTTGGGAGCAAGGAGAAAAATGGAGTTGTCATAACTAAAACTCCAAGCTCTTGGGTAATATTTAGCATATGGAATTCATGTGAAGCATGCAAGATTCATATAAAAAAGTCTCATCATCCTTTTAATAAGTTTCTTCATGCAACTTTAAGCCATGCAAAAGAGAAGATTTTCCCTTGTCTTAAAATGCCAATGCGTAGTTCACTTGGAAACCCATTTGGATTTATCTTCCTGTATGGTTTTCATGGAGAAGGAGAGAGACTTGAGGAACTGATGAGATCTGCATGGAGTTTTGCATCAAGATTGGCTGAAAATGTAAAGCACTGCAAAGCGATAATAACTGAGCTTGGAATCTCTGATCCTCTCATTCAGCATGTACCCAAAGAATCCTCTCTTTCATGCATCGATGATCTTTGGTATTTGAAAAAAGCGCATTGTCTCACTGATATTGAAAGGGACGAGCTGAAGAATATGATGGGACAATTCGGGAATGTCTTTGTTGATCCAAGAGACTTTTAGGGCTGGCATGCAGCAGCTACTAGCTACAATTTACAGAGAAGAAAAAGATCTGAGGCCAGCCGGCGCCTGCTTGTGAGTTCAGCCGAGACTTGCAGCTTATCATATAGCTTGCATGCATGCTCATATATATATAATATATTTTTAAAATGTCTCTTTGCTTCTTGCATCACGAGTCCCGGCATGCGTAATTCCTATATTCATTTGTCCTAGTAGGTTTCTCCATCAAAGGGGATCGTCTTTGTCAATTTAGCTTTGCAGTTATGGTAAGACTTAAAGAAACTGCACTTCAACTGTAGTTAATCGTTGTTGTGTTTTACACAGTTATTATTCTTTCTGAATAATGGACGACCGATAATCAAAAAGTTGGAGACGTATCATACGACAAATAGGGAGACAACTCTTGTAATAAGACGACTTGTCGTACTCTTATCTTATACGCACACGATTCGACATTTATTATGGAATTATCAACGAAACCATGCGTTTCGTTTGAGCGCTCAAAGTTCTTCCTGGTTTGTCTCCATTTTTAACGTAAAAGGCTTGGAAGCGAAATGTAGTGCCAAGTTAAACTATGTTGTTGCTAGCTATTCAATTGATTTACATGCTATAATCCAGCAGGGAATTCTCAATCACCATTTTCAATGGTAGAAATAGGTCGTTACTATACATTTTCAGTGTGAGATTCTTCAGCTTTTGTTGATGTACAAGGCCAAGCAGCCGTATTCAGACATATACACAGGGTCTTGTATGCTGTATTCTATGTCCATCTTCACAACTAAAAATGTTGGTCTCAGGCAAGAGTTGCTGTAGTTTTGTTTTGTGGTCTGAATATTCTTCTTGGATATCTGATTCTCCTGGGTGCCAAAGGCTTAGATGATTCCAGCAGAAAATCAAGCCTATCGGGGTCCAGAGACAACTTTTTCCAAACGAAATCATCCAAATCAAATCCAGTTGCATTTTCCAAGTCATTGCCAGCATATGAACCAGAGGAAGGAACAACAGATTCCTCAGCAACGTCCTTCTCATTAGCTCCTGGAGAATATTTTGAAGGTTCCTTGTTGTAAGAGTTCTGCTCCAAGTTCAAGAGTCTCTTTATTCTATCAAGTGCTGGATCAATGATATCCAGGAACCCCATAACCCATGAAGCATCTTCAACTACTTCAGTCCGCTGTTCCAACGAATAAAAATATATAAGTTTGTCAAATTTCATATGTTCATTCTATCAAAATGTAATTTAACATATGTTCTATGGATTTTGGAGGTCGCATTGTTAATGATTTAAAATGATACAATAAGATGATGATCAGGTTATCTTCATTTGGTGAGTGCTTATGACGATTACTGACCTGCTGGAAGTAGAGATTACGTATTTCCTCAGCGCGCACAGAGTTTCCTTGAGCATCCTCCAATTGTGCCCAAGTCATCCATGTTATATAACTCTGAGAATTTATATTCAGAGATGATCGAAATAATCTTCGGGCTGCTGATAGGTTACCAACTCTCTGTTCCAGAACACCCCATGCCTGCGACAAATGGCAATTGGCAATTGAAATATAAGCTCAGATATGCAGAAGATCCTGTCGGCACACTATCAGCCAATCCCAATACAAGACAAAACGTAGTGTCGTAGTCATTACCTGTAGACATTGAGCCGCGCTCTCGCTAGTTGAATCAATTGAGAGTGCTCTTTGGTATAATTCCCTTGCCGAATTTAGATTTCCTTCCTTCCATTCCATCCACCCCCAAGCCTAAACAGCATAATATTTGAATTGGTCAGTTTAATTCCAGTATATTCACATTGTTGAAAGTAAAGTAGAGTGGATAAATTAACATCTAAAATTAAAAAAGGGAGATACAACAAAGAAGCGGGACAATTTGATTAATGGGCCATTGCTATACAGAAGTATTCTTACAATCCACACTGGTTGGTGCCTTGGATCAATTTCAGAAGCTTTCCTAAACAACTTTCGAGCAAGATTTGCAGTTGAGTATTTATATTCTAACAAAGCAAGAGACTGAAGAAGAACAGGATCCCTTGGGTTCAGCGCATGGCCTATCTTTAGAAGTTTCTTCCCCTTGTCAATATAGCCCATATTTGCTTCAAAGACTCCCCATACATGCCATGCAAACCTATTCTTGGGGCTTGCCTGAACCGCTTTCTACAAAATGAAAAGGAAAGAAATAATGTAGCATTTTACTTTCCAATTTGCTAGAAGAAAATGGTGAAATTGATGATAATGCATGCACATCACAATATAAAACGATTGCCTCAAATAGCTTCCTAGCTGCAAGGTTGTTTTGCTGTTGCATCTCCATTTGTGCCCATGCCTACAACAGAGAAAATAGACAGATACAAGAAGAAAAACTTCATTTAAGTCACATCAATGACACAAAAGTTCAATTTCATGACAGATTTGCCAAGGAATAGGACTTTCAAGACTTACAAGCCAACTAGCACAGCTTTTTGGATTACACTTAGTGGCTTGTCGGAATAAGTCCCGGGCCTGCTCATACCGATTTGCTTTAGCTTCCAGCAAAGCAAGTGATTGATATATATACTCATTTCCACCACAAAACTTAAGACCTTTAGCAAGCAGATGCCTGGCCTTCTTGATATTACCCAGTTTTAGTTCAAGAACTGCCCACCCATGCCATGAGGCGATATGTCTCTTATCAGCAACTGTTGCAGCATCAAATAACTCTCTTGCTCTTCCTATATTTCCTACCTTATTTTCCAAAACAGCCCAGCACTGTTGCAATAAAATATCTCCTTGTCAACTTCAAATGCATTTCATTCAATCAGATTCTCCTATCCTATTGTTTCAAGTGAATGGAAGTGGATATTGCCCAAAAAATGAGATCTAAAATGATAATAACTGCATGGATGCTCCCCTTTTCATTTCAATATCAGCAGCATATATGAACTTCAAAGAGAAATTGAAAATATATCCGCAGAACATGGTCATAAACACTCGAATCAGAAATACCAATTATTTCCAGCAGAGCTCATGTTGTCTTTAATTATTTTCATCCATCATATGCAGAGATTGCGATGCTTCAAATCCTTAAATCAAATTTATTTCTTTCTCTTTACTTACAGAACTGGTTAAATTTCCATGGTATAAAATTCAATTCCAATGTTGTATAAATAAATGATCCTTCAGATATTCAGCTTTGCACAGCAATCAGCATTATCAGTAGCATACATTAAGTTCTAGAATTCCCAAAGTACATATTAATTTAGAAATTGTAAATATTTATCATTGGTGCTTTAGTTGACGTTCCTAGTGAAATTGAAAGATGACAAAGTTCAGAGCATTGAACAAAAATTTGCAATCACATTGTAACATATAAAGAAAATAATGCAAACCTGCCAGATATATGGATTCTCTCCTTGAGTAGCCTGGCTACCTTTTGTATAAACAGCTCTAGCTTCTGCAATTTTTGATAGCTTAACCAGTATCTTCCCTAATGCTACATACGGCCTCCCATCCTCTGGCCAGTACTTTATACACTTCACATACAAAATCACATACAACCCATCATATATCATCAGCTGTAAACCACAAATCATCCACAAAAATCCACAAAACATAAATGGACAATGGGGACAATATAAAATCGATTTTTTTTAAAAAAAAAGTAAAAACCCCAAAATGAAAATCACTTACAACACTCTCCCAACTTAATTGGAGAAAAATGTTACAAGTACCCTTTATACTGTATTTAAATGAAAACCAAAGAGCGAAAGATTTTCTCAAAAGCACTTTAAAGGTTCTTTCTTAACTCTCTCCAATGTCAAAGCTACCTTAGCTTTTTCCTACCTTAACAATCTCTATTCTCAAGCTCTTTCCAAATAAAGTTCAATCTTTCAAACTCAATTCAAGCTAACTACAAATTCATATGCACCCACAAATGCTTTCAAAAATTTTAAATTTGTAGAGACAAAGACCAAAAATCCATCGTTGGCCGTACAAAAATGCGGGACAGTGCCAGTTTCGTGCAAGCAAGAATTGTTTCTCGACCGGTCAAGAACACTGAATCGTCGACAACACTCTCTATGCTTAATCGATAAAAACATACCTTCTCAAGAATCTCCTGAGCTTCTTGATATTTGGAATTCTTGGCCAAAATCTTCGCTCTGTACAACGCCAAGTCCAAGTTTACTGTTAGCGGCTTCTCTCCGGCACAAAACTCTACTCTCTCCGGCTCAAACATCGGCATCTTCTTTGCAAACTCATTAAGACTAGAATCAATGATCCCTAATGATTTCGACCCATCATCGTCAGCCACGTCGCCCAATTCTTCATCGGAGACCTCCTTGACTGGCCTGCGAACAACAACAACTTTCTTCACTTCGATATCGGCATCGTCGGTAGCTTCTAACTTGTTGAATCTGCTGCTGTTGTTGTTCGTTGATTCTTGATGCTGATCGAGAAGTAACGGGGGGGAGGAAGTTTGGTGTGCGGAACATGGAGGGAATGAGAGATGGGTTTTGCATGGAAATTTGAAGGAGGTTTTGTTGATGTCTTGAGAGGAAGTGAAGAGATTGAATTTTGTTTTGGAGGAGGAAGCAGAAGCAGTGAAGACGTGCATTTCCCTTTCGTGAGTTTACTGTTGGTTCTTCTTTTAACGGATAAAACTGTGTGGCTTGCATGCAAGAGAGCTGCTAGGGGGAAAAGACTGCTTCTGCAATTACAAATATACCCTTATTCTCGTACTACCCTCGAGTTTATAAATATTTCATAATTTAAAAAATTAATAATTATCTGAAATAATAAACAGAACAACAGCGTAATCCTTCTTAAACCAAAATTAACTAAAGCAAATTAGTTCAAAGTTATAATTGTAGTTTGAAAGTTTCAAAGCCAGGGCATTTTGGTAAATTCAATTATCAGGAGTCACTGGACTGAGATTGGCCACGTTGCTTGAACTTCAGGTGAGCTCAGCATTCTTCAATTTATAGAAGATTTTATGCCACGTGGAAGACTTTTATTGGTTTTATTCTGTTGATTCTAGATAGTTTATCAACCACAAAGTCCAGCATGCTGTCACGAGATCAGGGAGAGGCAATCTAATAGCGTCGATCCCTTGTTAACATTCGCAGGACTCTAAAATTTTAACTGAAATTCCTGTAAATGATAATACCAATGAATAAACAATCTGTTTGATTTACCCAACATCTTAATTGAGTGCATAACAGTGTGTAAAGCAGATCAAAGAATTACAAAAGTTCAAGCCGGTGTCTCAGCCATGGGAGCTTGAGACTTGCATCTTGCTGTAAGTTATATTTCTTCCCTTTTTGGATGTAATTTCTCGCAGCAGTTCCCTGGTGAATAATCTACGTGCTTACTGACATGGAGCTGGAACACCTTACTAGCATCTGTTATGAGGTAGAAGAGATCCCACCCAAAATGTTATTTCCAAAGATAAATTTACAATCGTCTTGATCTTAACCATTGAAAGTCATTGCAGGGTGCGCGCATAAACCCTGAGGCGCGGGAGAGCAGAATTGGGCCTTCTCGTTTTGTGCGCGCTCGGGTGAATTTGAGAACGTTCTGGATTACTTGGCCCTTTAATTGGATCATTTTACGGGCCTTAATACTTGAAATTAGTATCACAAGTCGTTTCATTTTTCGGACCCGTATGGCACGTCGTCATTTCTGTTGAAAAGCGAATAATTGATCCTACTATTCTTCAAATCTTAGGCAGGACTTCTGGCTTAGTTCTTTGAGAGATGATAGAGACTTGTCATTAATGTATCCACAGAATCCATCGGAATCGGCTGCCTAACATGCTTGGCATACACCAGCCGGTGTTCGCCATGTTAGCTTAAATCCTTCAGTCAGAGGTCGACCAAAACGGCGGCTGCGGCGCCGCCCACCGGCACAGCTATGTTTGATTCACAATTTGCGTGCCAAACGAACTCAGGAATGGCAGTAAATTCAAATGAACGCTTGGTGCCTGACTGAAGACATGTTATATCTTGTCGTAAGGGTGCATATAACGTGCAGTAGTAGAAGAAAGTCAAGACTTTATTGCCGGAAGTGTAGTTCAATACAGAAGATGTAAGAGTAGTACAGGTTAGTTTAATGATAAGATTACCGGGTATTTTCGGACAGCTTTGATCTTGTATTTGATCACCATAGGCGACAACGAGTGAATTGTCGGAATAATTGATGCTTTTAATCTTGTAGTGGTTGTTATCTAGATTGATGACTGAACCAACGCAAGAGAGGTTCAAACCCTGGTGTATAGCCACAGTGTTCGAGTTGGGGTCTTCTGTGCCATAATGGATATCTAATAACGCCACCGTTTTCACAGTCAAAAGGAGGGCACATATCACTCGGCGGTTAAGCAAAGCTACCAATAATGAAGGTGTAGAGGATGTTGACGAAGAAGAGAAAACTAGGGAGACGATGATGAGAGGAAGAAGCCGTGAATTATCAAGAAATTAAAATTTTAGCCGAGTAAGTTTATCTATCAAATTGATGTGCTTTACTAGAGTTGAATGTGATGGATTAATCTCGATCGTCCATTTAATTAGGTTCTCAATATTATTTCTTTTATTTTGTTTTAATTAGGTTATTAGATTGTTAAAACAAGAGGAAAAGTCCAATCAGCAATCAGAAATCCAACGCAGGATCAATATGCGTATGATTGAAAGAGATTTGTTGGTAACTTCCTTTAGATTCTTTGTTCAAACTTTTCAGAAACTAATATCATCAGCTGGTTCAAATGCAACTGGAAAAAACCCCCCCACAAGTTACCGTAATTGTAATCCAGCAGAATGCAGTTACTATGTTGCCGGCTTTGGGTTGAGAGCAAAAACAGTTTCAACAGCAGCAACCGCTGCCGTGCAACAGCTATATGATGTCGGTTCTGTCCGAACCCAAAGTCCATAAATAACGCATCCTGAAGCCGCCGGCAGCATTTACTTCTTCACCTTCTCCTTCTGGTAATAAAACTACAGGCCCCAATTATCCATGCCACCCACAATATCAAACGCTGTTGCCCGCTCCATCGAGTTTACTACACCAACATATTACAGCCTTGAATTAATTTCCCTGTAAATTTCTTTTACGAACTGGGGAAGGCTATGGCTGTTTTAACAGTGTCTTTTTGGGTCTGTATTTCTGGCGTTAGACAGACAACATTATTATTTATCAAGTAATTGAATGTACAATTATGAATTACCTGATGGTATTTGAAACAGTACAGAAAAGTAGTTCTGGGTTCTGGTTTTCAGATACATGGTGGTGCATGCTCATCGGTATCCGAAACCATTCCTGTTATTGAGGGTTGTAGACAGCACAAGTCATTTATGTCCGCAGAGAAAGATAGTAATGCACATGAATGTCGCGTGGATTAAGAGATAGCCAGATATTATAATTCAAACTCAGGTTTAGCGGGATATAAATACTGTTCCTTATTGGCAGGATTTGCTAAACAGGTGTTCATCCCATCTGATCGAAAGTGTTTGAAAATTTCTTATAAACAAAAAGAAGAAAGAAAATTTAATAAAGCTTTGATGATTATAATAAAGACTGACATTCCTGTTTATGTTGATACCTACGACTACCCCTTCAGATTTTTGTTTCGAGTAACTCGGAGAAAGAAACAAAAAGACCATTAATTTCTGCATAATCTAGCTGCAGATCCAATTGCAGTGCTGTGATGGGATATAGGATTAGGAATGATGTAATGGCATCAGGGTCGGCTAAGTTTCAACTAAGACAGATTGCATATGTAAGACAAATCTTATTCTGATCTGATATGATACGACTTGAGGTTTTCAATCCTTGGCGTCTATCCACCTGACTTTGATTAATACACTACACTTTGAACCATGTGGTAGTCGTCCTCGTCGTCGTGTAGTCTGAAGTGTGAATGCGTGATGAATTCCTGCGCAGTACTTCATCACTTATTTTGCAGATTCATCTTCAGAGCAAGTCATTGACAGGATCCTCCATGGAAGCTTGGGCCCTAAAGTATTGACCAATGAAATCAAGGTTAATTTAGCTAGAGCTATAAAATGTTTCTGCAATTATGAAATCCTCTTCACACGGCTTCTTAAACAACTGATCTGGGTAACAGTTGACACTCTCTTTGTACTCTCTCTCTAACAAGGAGTTACAAACCCTGGGAGGGTTTCCGTGTATTGCAAAATAATACAGGGCTTACTGGTTCATTTAAGCCGAAACGGGGAGACCTATATGTGAGAAACCAAATGGAAGTATTAGAAACGCATTTCTGTGTCTCTTTGCAGTTTAAATTATGTCACAATGGGGTTAACCAATGTGGTTACACATTGGTAGTAGATCTCTAGAATACTATATATGTATTGATATCAAGAATTTAAATTATGTCACATGTTTTAAATTTTCGTTCTCATCATCGTAACTCTATAATACAATATGTATAATAATTGATCTGTACAAAATGGAATGTATAAATGATGATGTTTTAGTAAAGGATAATAGTATACATATAAACTTTCTTCTCTGTACATGAAAAATTAATTAGAAGGATTGTTTCAATTCAAGTTATTTGATTAATTAACATTTTGAATGAGTTGAAACTATGTGAGCTCAATTGATTAAATTCAATTCCCCATTTTTATCAAGAGAGGTTTCTCAACAATCGTATTGGTTCATTTAAGTCTAAGATATATGCATGCAACAACACATGCATGTATGTACAAAAATGAGGGAACAAATCAAGATGACTTTCCCCCAAGCCTAAACAGAAAATGTTATATAAATTAATGCGTGTTTCATTCTGTGAATTGGGTACCTAAGCAAAGAACTAGATTTAGTGAAAAATGGAAAATTCTTCGTCTTTTGAATAATGGATAGGAAGCTTAAGCTATTCCCTACAGGCTACAAGCTATAGATTCTTGCTTTAGGCAGGTTATTTCGGGCCATTAGGGGTTCTGGCAATGCTTCCCTGCAACTTTCTTCACAAAAGCTCAGGAGTCGTAGACTTCGAAATTATGTGAGCTCAATCTCTCAAGATGCTGCCTGCTTCTGTGCGGGGTCTAGAGAAGAAAGAGATGGAAAGATTGCTTTTAGAAAGAGAGAAAGAAAGATTTTGGAAGTTTGAACTAAGAAGAAAGAATAAGATGAGAGCCTGTACGACAACAGAAGAGGGAGATTATCTTTTTGACCAAATTAAAGAAAGTATGAGTTTCTCCCTGCCGTGGAGATGTGAGATGTCAACTGCATATGAGCTGCAGCAGCCAGCAAACAAGTACGTATATGGCTGTGTGTGTATGTACAAGAAAAGTGATGTTACAACACACCCAACTTTTTGTCATGCTTTCAGTTAAAACTGATAAAGAAACTGGCTAACTTCTATTGAAAATCCACTAACCAAAGTAAAAGATAAAGTAGAAAACACAGGGAAATGTTTGTGATCAATTGTTCAAGTCAGCTTGATTCTTGATCGAAATGGAAAATGAATTAGACCCACAAACAATTTGGAGTACAATAAGTAAAATTAGTTGTGCATGAGGACCTAGTACTGCGGAGTGCAGTGAATTACCTTTTGCCATTGCGCATTGAATGGCAGCTGCTGTCTCAATTATCGTGCAGGCAACCAAAAAGTAACGAAATTGGATGGAGTAGACTATTGCTGCTGGTCCTTCTTTCCCTTCCAAGCCCGCATTATATATTTGCTTCGTTTTCAATACGCAACAAGCCTACAAATCTTCCATTTGAACAGTTTCTCTTAGCATTTTAGCTTAGCAGTTTCTCTTAGCATTTTAGCTTAGTTCGCAGATTGGCAGAGGCAAATTAACCCAAAAGCTAGCTACCATGAAATCTTGTCATGTTTGCTTCTTCTACATGATGCTCTCAATCATTGCAGTTTGTAGTCTTGGAGAACTTTCAGGTACTGCTAAACCTCTAATTTTTCATTTTTTAATTTCCCTAAGATGCGGAACAAATTTTTTTTTTATCTAAATTTCTTTTTTATCTTTGCCAGGACCTTCGAACAAACTCTTGCATTCATTCCACGAAGACAAAAATCAGTCAACAATATACCCAAATAACAGAAAGCGTTTGGTACAAGGTAAAGTTACCATATTTATTGTTTCCTTTGTGTTTTGTTACCTCTGCTTTCACAAATATTCCAGTTCTTTGTCACCAAATTTAATTGCTATTTACACATTTCAGTTGTTTTTCTTCTTCAGGTTCTTGCACAAACAGAGACATAAGCATCTCACAAAGCAAAGATTCCACATCTGGAATCCCACAGTACATAATTCAGATCGTTAACACCTGTGTTTCCGGATGTGCTCCTTCAGACATTCATCTCCACTGTGGTTGGTTTGCCTCTGCAAGAATAGTGAACCCAAAAACATTCAAAAGATTGTCTTATGATGATTGCTTAGTGAACGGAGGAAAGCCATTGAAGACCAGTCAGACTATTAGATTCACTTACTCAAACTCGTTCATGTACCCCGTTGCATTCAAGTCAGCTAAATTTTGCTGAGCTTGAAACCACACACTAAGTGCTGGGTAAAAAGAATAGGAAAAATAATTTCACCAAAGCCAAAGCAAAACCCAAAATTTAAATGCCAAGGGAGAAGAAATTAACCAGAAGTGATTCAGCTTTTTGATGACCTAGCTAGTACATAGCCTACTGCAAGCTATTGCTCGCTCTTTTTGAACTTGAAGCCTGGTTTGGATAATTTCTTTCCACTGCAATTTTATATGTCTACTAGTCAGCATATGTAAATTGTGTTTTATCATCCCATAAACACTGTAAAATTTTTTGACTCTGGAACCAAAATTTTCAAGTCAAAAGCTTCTGTTTCTGTCCGTGGCTGCAGATCATGACCTGGAAGGTCTGAAACTCAGTGCCAGTTTTGCATCCCGTGTGCTTTCTTTGCAGCCTCTCTTTTCTTTTGCTTTTAGACCCAAAAAGAGAAAGAGAGAGCGTTTTTCTTTTTCATTTGGAGTTAGGATGATTGGAGCAATCCAGGGATTTGTCAGCTAAGGAAAGATTTGAAAGGAGAAAATGACAAAATGTTGGAAGAAGCAAAAGCTATGAAATGGGATTTTACTCTCTTCGCGAGTTGGCAAAGGGAGTTGAATGTTATTAGCATCAAGGGCTCACAGCTCGGGAACAGAGTGAATAATATCGTCCATTAAATTACAAACCCACATCGTTTTGAATTTACTGGTCATAACGTGGTTGAAAGGCCAAAGTTGATGCTTGAATTATGTAATAATTTTGAATTAGGATTTTTTTTAATTTATTTTTTTACTTTTATTTTTAATAAAATATTAATATATAATATAATTAATAATAAATAATAATAAACCATTCAAATTGATACATTTAACAATGATTCTGGTGTCTCCAAACAACCATTTGGTCCACCCCTAATTACAATTTTGGGACAAACAAGCACTTGTGCCTTGTTCGAGGAACTTGGACCTTAAGAAATTGATATGCATTCAAGCGCAATCACTTGCAATAAATGCAGAATGTTTTGGAGTAACTTATGCAGAACTGTTTTTGTTAAATTAAGCTGTCTTAATTCATTAATCCACTTACAATGTGAACCAAAATCAAAATACAAAAATCTAACTAATTTTCCTAGGTCTGGTTGGCCTGAGTATATGCAGCTTCTAAGAAGAAGAATCTAAAAAAACGTTAAAAAGAAAGAGAAGAAACAAGCAGAGCACCATGAATCAGTTGTACTCATCTTCCTGTTGGATTGACCATCTCTGAAAAAACATCAGTACTGTTCGAGGTATCTTTTTCTTCACTCAATGCACTCTCCTCATCGATGCTTAACATTGCTCTATGCACAGCATAATTGTCATTGGCCTTATTAACCTGATAATTTGAAACCAATTTATCATCTTCAGGATTATCTTGCTGTTGGAGTGCAAACTCAAGATTCCACAACACATCACCCATGGAAGGGCGGTCAATCCCCTGATCAGACAAACATTTCTGAGCTGTCTCTGCGAACTTTCTCAAGCACTCGTGATTGATCTCTCCCTTAATATGTGGATCAATGATGTCCTGAAGAGTTCCCTTCCTTTGGCAGTTTAGAGCCCAATCTGCTAGACTAACTTGTTCCATAGGCAAATTAGCATTCAGTGCTGGCCTTGCACATAAAACTTCAAAAAGGACAACCCCAAAGGAGTAAACATCAGATTTTTCTGTCAATTGTTGCCTGCGGAAATATTCAGGATCTAAGTAACCAAAGCTGCCTTTAACCATTGTACTAACATGGGTTTGATCAAGGTTAGGACCGGTTTTTGATAGTCCAAAATCGGAAACTTTTGCCACCCATTTCTCATCTAACAGAATGTTAGTAGTTTTCACATCTCTGTGAATGATTGTGTACCTGGCGCCAGTGTGAAGATAATGAAGTCCCCTTGCAGCTCCAATACATATTTCTAACCTTTGCTTCCACTGCAAGGCAGGTTTGTTGCTCTTATACAGGTGTTCCCTTAAAGTTCCATTAGCCATGTAATCATAAACAAGAATCATCTCTCCATCTTCTTCACAAAATCCAATCAAAGATACTAAATGCTTGTGTCTCAGCTTTGAAAGCATCTCAACTTCTGTCTGGAATTCATGTACTCCTTGTTCTGAAGACGGGTTTGATCTTTTAATGGCTACCTTTGTTTTTCCATCAATAAGGCCTTTATAGACCGTACCAAATCCTCCAACCCCAATAACCAGTGATTCACTGAAGTTCTTGGTACCATATTTAATCTCTGATAATGAAAAATGTCGACAAAGACCCACTGCAAGGTTCGAAAGATGGCTGCTGGCAGTACTTTTACCTGTTGCTGTTGATTTGCTAGTTGTGTGGGAATGTCCGTAGAGTGGCAACCAAGAACCGGTAGAGCAATTACTTCCACTATCATTTTTCTTCCTTTTAGCGACAAACATGAAAACACCAGCCACTACACCACAACAAAGAACGCCTCCGGCGATGCCACCAATCACACGGACTGTGGTTTTGGATCTTGAGCTTGGAGCGAATTTCTTCGTGTTAGCCTCGGCATGAAGCAGCATATCCGATGGCACAGGATTTGGTCCAGCCAAATTTCCACTTGTATCATTCATCTTGAAAATCTCCAATCCATTGAGAATCGCATCATAATATTCGGGCTTCATTGACAAGCTAGGGTGCAGTGCCACCCAGAATTCATCATCCCCAGACTGATCATTAGCATAAACCGCGTAATCCTTATACACGGGAACTCCTTTTGATCCAGCCCATGCAATCACATCAGCAGATTGTTGTGCTGTTTTGTTGTTAATAAAAATATCAAACACTCTTTGATTGACCTTGGAGAGTTGAAACTCACAGAAATGGAATCTAACAACATAAGTAAAGTTTGCATCAACCTGAAACAGCCATGTCAGATTATAATTCTGATTAATTTTTGGTTCTGGACCCATAGACCTTGCTGTATTATACACACTAAGAGGTGCAATATTTGATACATTCTCAGGATATTCAATCTTGGTCTTGTTATCGGCTTTTGATGTAACACCGAAAGCAGCACCAAACAAATAAGGTGAATCATCGTACCATGTTCGTGTAAGACCAGAGTCATTTGTTGACGGAATGTATTGACCACCAACGTTTAACCTAAACATTGTTTGCAAAGAAGAGCTACCCACTTCCATAGATTGATCACTGTATCCAATCAAAGCTGCAGGCTGAAATATATCAGGCATGGGAATCACTTCAAGCCCATTAACAAAGGCATATGCACCTTTGTGATCCGAAGAAGGTATAAAAGTTATGTTGAGATCACCAGATTGTGCAGGAACAAGAGAGAATTCTTTGAAAATATATGCTTGAGTTAAAGCTTGTGCTGTTATGAAGGCGCTAAAATTGTTAAGGAGAGTGAAACCATTTGCAACGACTGCAAAATAAGCGTCTGATGGATCAAATTTTTTGTAAGAAGTTGGATAAAAATGAAGCCTGAGCCAGAAACGATCTTTTGATGAAACAGAGAACTTGTAGCTTGACGTGGACGTGAAAATTCTCGCAGACATATAAGGTATGGTTGACGGCAATGAAGAATCTTGATTTTGGGCTGTAACTGCTATTGAATTACCTGAATTGGTAAGAAATTTGGAATCTAATTTCCATTTACGACCATTCGTGTCGGTGCCATCGTTCTTATCACCGCAGGTAAGGATATATGCATCAGAGTCTGATTGACTTCTTTGGCTTAGAACATGTATAATGTTGTTTAACGTGAGAGACAAGAAAAAGATAGACAACAGTATCTGGGTACTGGAGTTCATGTCTAAAAGAGAAACCCTTTTGAGGAAATTGATAGAAATTGCAAGAATCGAAAGAGAAAGAAAAGGAAAATGTGAGAAAAAAACAGAGTACAGGAAAACAAGCGAGAAAGAAGAGAGAAAATGTTTTCCTGTACGAAAATGGATGCCTACGTGATCAAGAAAAACTCTCGGACTCGACCGAATCACAGATTTTTCTTGAATGTGCAGCTACAAAACTGGAATATTCGTGAATGATGGAAAGAAAAAATTCTGCAGTGTTGTTTGTGTGTAGCGTGTTCATGGCAGGAGAGTTAGGATAAGAGCGGTGGTTAGAGAGTAACGGAGACAGAGAAACGCCAAAAATGGTTCATTTCAATTCAATGCTTTTTAAAGAATTCATTAGCCGTTTCTTCGGGTTGAGTTTATCATGTGCCACTATTCAACTGCAACCTGCAAGTCATTAAACAGCAAACTGCGTCGTTTCGTGATAACCCTTTTTGCTAATTAAATTAAACTTAAACAATGTTATTGAAACTCAAAAACATAAAGCTAGACTCACTCAAAAGAATAAACAAAGCCCTTCCATCATAAATAATGTATACAGCAACTCTCCTTTACATAGCCTATACAATCCCACGGCCAGAAGAAACGACACAAACCAACTTAGTTTTTTCTACTTGCATGGCTGTTTCACCGGCAATTGCCGTCGCCAGAGAAAATGGACCCACGTCACTTATTTTCCAGTTTGGCAATCGCAGTCGATGATGATACTGTCACTGAGGGTCCCAAGATCGAGTCCAGAGAGATAAGTAGGGCCCAACGCCTGTATGTTAACTCGCAGTTGGGCGGTAAGCCGTTCTGCATGGCTTCTTGTGTTATCTTCACTCATGGTGAGGTTAAAGGAAGCACTTTGGTGATTCAAGGTCCCGATATTTTCTCAACGAAGCAGAGAGAGTTCAGCGTTGTATCCGGGACTGGATGTTTTAGATTTGTTAAGGTTTATGGGATTATGGAGACTCAGTTCCCAGACATTGCTAATTTCAATGTCGTTGTTAAGCTGAGGGTAACAGTTGAACATTCTAATGTTGAGTTAGCTTCTACAGTATTTCAAAAACACAAAAAAAAGGGGATAATAACACCCAAGTCCTTAATTTTTTATGTTTTATACGGAAAGACATAATTTTTCAATTGTGATAAACTAGTCACTAACCTAACATATTTATTAAATTTTCATGCTTTTGTAAATAACAACATAGCTTGTTCATTTATAAGAAATAAATCTTTAACTTCCATTTTTAACACTAATATTATTTACAAATTAGCGGTCGGAGTTTATATAAATAATCAAAGTTTATTGAAGTACTATCACTATTTGAGGTTGAAGTTTATATAAGTAGTATCACTAAGCAGGGATCTACGTCTAAAATAAGGCGATTTATGAAAATGATGAGCCAAAAGTCCATTAAAATGGTTGAATTGTCTTTAAATATCAAATTATACCGGTCAAAAGTTGATCTTATATAACTAATTTTATCATTTTAACAAGATTTCAGAAGATTTTGAAAAGCTTTTATTGTCCTACCCCACCCCTAAGAAATGGGTTTGTGTCATGACCAAGCCCATTGGTTGCTACTGTCCTCGTGTATAAATAATCTCACTCATCTAATCGCCAGAAATTCTTCTAGACTGTAATTGGAAAGGGGCCGCGCGAACGCAGGCCCCCGCTGTCACAAATTATGACGTAGGCTCTCCCACTTGGGGGAGACCTTAGGGTAGCGCACTCTCGAAGTGCCATGAGAGCCACCACCCTAGGCCATGGACCTTGCTGATCACCCATTGACCCCGTCCAGGTAAGTAAGTTTAAAGGTGGTTACAACTTCCTTATATATGTAATAGTCGAGCTACTTGTCTCTCAGTCTTCACCCAATGTGGGATTGTAACCTCTCCAATATTAGTAACTACTGTTTGGACTTCGCAAATTTCAAGAACTCACCAATTTTCACAAATACAATATGTTCAGTTTTATAGTTTTAACAAGCTGCAGAACAAATTCTTGATCACGAAATTTATTCTTGTGTAAATTTGAGCGCCTCTCCGTCTCCGGGCAAGCACACCATGCATTGGCATTGCAAGGTTTACAGGATTCTTAATTTGTTATGTTGGCCAAGGAAACTTAGTTTGCCAGCCATCAAATTCCTAGGAATGGCAGATATTTCAGGCAGCTTAATTCAGAGATAGCCTTAATGAATAATTTTTGGGTAACACTATAATTAATTGACTCTGCTGCCTTAGTTACAAAGTTGGCAAGTGAACTTTTGCATGCATGTAGAGACATAAATTCATTATGTCTAATTTAAAACTATAACATCTAACGACCAATAAATTCATTAAATTTTTTTATTTTATTAATTAAATAATTATATTTCATCAATTATATTGATTCAAAACTTTCTCCCTAATAAAACTTGGGGCTACATTCGAGATGAAATGACACACGATAGAATTAGAGGATATGAATATCATATGACTCAGCATCGCGTTCTGTTATCTGTTCTTTGTTTTACGTTGTCTTATTAACCGGGGGAACTCCGCATACGGCCGGAATAGCGGAAGGGAAAAACGTCTGCCTCACGCCTTGCTCCTCGACGACAGGGTAAAGAATATTTGCAGCGCACGATGTGTTACGTTAAATTTATATTTCAAAATTAAGGATGTTCGCACTACGGGGACAAGGACGCGTCGCCTCCGGCGACGAGCTACGTATTTGGTTGGTGATCTCATTGGACTCCTCGACGCTGTGGCTCGCGACGAGGAGGAGATTTACGTTATGGGACATGATTGGGTGCGCGATTATTGCAGGGAATTTGTGTTTCCTTTAAAACTAACAAATGTCACAAGTATAACCCACATACAATTCCGAGTGTCACTGAAATCTGCTAATTTACATTCTATACACCTTACAACCCAAAACAACTTCCGAAAGGGGGAGCTAAATAGGAATAATAGGTATCTACGAAGGACTATTATCATACATAAGTATAAAAAATAATAAAGAATTTATATTTTATTTTAATTAATTTTTTTATATATTTAATTAATTTTTTAATTAAATATATAAAAAAAATTAAGAAATTTTTTTTATTCATATAGGAATCAAGATTCTTTTTCCTTTCCACAAGAACAAAATGAAATTTGAAAACAGAAATACATAAGTTTTATTGAGAATTCAAAAATATAAAGCAACATAATAAAACACAATGAAGCCCACACCCTTGTAATCTCCAACACAGTACTGGGGCTACATTCGAGATGAAATGACACACGAAAGAAATAAAACAAACAACAAAATTGAATTAAAGGATGTGAATATTATATTACTCATAATCATGTTCGGTATTTTGTTCCTTCTTTTTACTTTGCCTTATTAACCGGGGGAACTCTGTATACGGCAGGAACAGTGAAAGGGAAAAACGTCTGCCTCACGCCTTGCTCCTTGATGACTGGGCAAAGAGTATTCGCAACGTACTGCAAAACGATGTGTTACTTCTAAATTTATATTTGAAAATTAAGGATGTTCAACGATTGAAAGATGGAAGATAGTGCTTACCCCAAAAATCTGAGCTGCAAACCATATGCGCTTGGGGGAAGGAAAGGGTAGGAGTAAACGACCAATGCCATAAAATGAGGAAATAATGAAATGAATCATTATGGTTGATGGGCTAGGATTTAGACCAGAGAGTACAGATACTGGTCCAGACGTGAAAAAGCCTCCGAGAGTTACGTAGTCATATGTTATTTGGCAGAATTCTTTTCTTGCTTGATCATGGGAAGGAGAATAGATCTGGTACAAAGATTCTGCTAGAATATTTATTGAAGATGACATCGGCTGCAAGTCACAGTATCAGTTAGCGTTGTTTCTGTGCAAATGAAATGGAAAAGTTGGCAGGAGAGAATGAAATGATGGCAGTACCTTGCGCAAGGTGTAATATGATTCGAGATAGTTGCTGAGGAAAGCAGTATTAATATCATGTAAGTTATGCAACGGCCGAAGAAGATCTCTGAGCAAGACAACATCTGAAAGCGCCACAGTCATTCCGCCACCGGTTAAAGAATGGCGCATGTTGAAAGAATCACCCAACAGAATCGCTCCAGGAGTTATCTGAGGATCTGGTGGCAGGTATCTGTTTGACATTGTTCTAACCTTGCCTTGCTCAAACGCAGACATCAAAGCTTCGCGAAACTCGGGAAAAATCTGAAACAACCAGGCACTCATCGTTCATTGAAATCAATTGAGATCATAACGTACAAAGAAGAACTGTTGATCGCATGCATTTTCTAAATATAACATTAGAATAAGAAAATGTACCTCTGGAACGACTGCGGTCTTCAAAAAATTGGCCATTTCGCCATTAGCAATGGAAGGTACCTTCTGACCACGTACATCAATAAAGCATCGAATCTCGTTACTACCAATTCGATAAAGTAAGACGAGTGAAGAATCTCCTATAAGGACATGGCCGTGATTTTCGAATGGAAGTTTACAGTTCTCTAACACAAATGCCACGGAGTAAGAAGTTACATCCACCTGTCAAAGAAAAATAATCAATTGATAAAATAGAACTGTACTTGTCTTCACAATCATAGCAATTCAATTACAAACGTAACCCTAATCAAATGGCAACTTTAGTACCTTTCCTTTGCAAAGAGAACGGCGGAGATTGGAGAAGCCACCATCACAGACAAATGTAAGAGGAGCATAAGCTTGTCGTTCTTCACCATCCTTGGTTTTATACTGAACTCCTTTGACAGTCCCATTTTCTACCAACAAAGATGTTACGGTACCCTGCTCTAGTCGCACACTGAATTGAATTCAACACAAAAAGGATTCAAAAAGTATTAAGCCCTTAAATCTTATTGAAATATTTAAATTATTATTGTAATATTAAATTTTTATTATTAAAATATTAAAATAAATAGTATAAAAAATAATATTTATTCCCAATTAACACACTATAAATCTTATATTAAGTAAATTATAAAATTATAAAATATTATTTATATTTTTAAAATTTTAAAAATATAATTTATTTTTAATTTTTTTATTCATAAATAATAAATAAATCTCTTTCTTTATTATTTAGATAATTTTATTATATTATTTATATTAATGTATGCTTAAGACTTTCTCTCAAGAGAAAGGTAAGATTACTTGGGAAGAGAAGCAACTTTTGCTCTCATTTTCTGTACGAAACGCCCATTGTGAAAACTCCTCCCAGCAACAACTCCCTGAGATTTGTTCGCTGGATACGATATTAGAGTTCTTTTGCCACTCTTGCAGAGGGCATATCCATGTACTCGTTGAGCATCAATCCCTTCCAGGCAATCTGCAGTCGCAAACCATGCATGTTATAATTTAAACGTACGAAAGTTTATCAGATAATTACTAATTAACTGCATGCAATGCAAACGGATCCGTATTAATTAACTTTGAAGCATGCATATATACGTACCCTCCATGCCCAATTCAACTAGCTTCAGGTATCCACCAGGCTGAAGCAGTTCGCCAACAACTCTATCTTGCTCTGCCAAATCTCTTTCTATCACATGAACCCGTCTTCCATCCTGTTAAGTTATTGAAACATTAAGCCTTCAGTTATTAAACAGCATAAACGAAACTATACATAATTCATTTCATGCTTGTATTTTTAACATATAGGTCAACTAAAAGTACCTTGGCGAGTGTATGAGCCAAGGCTGCTCCAGCAACACCAGCCCCAACAATAATGACATCAGTGCCGGAGCCATGCTCAGGCGAGGAGGAACCTCCGTTGCTAGCAACTGACTTTAACAACTTGCTCTTCTTGTCATTAATGCCGAAAACGGCAAAAAGAAAACATGCAACGAGAGATGCCAAGAAAGTGACCACTGTATAATGACCATCAAACAGATCCATATTCTTAACGAGAATCAAGAAATGATGCTATATGTGCGTGTATATTTTATCAAACAGTTTTCTCTCCAAACTCTCCTGGTTTTTGAATATTTGTATAGTGCGAGGATGAAGAGCGAGTAATGATTCGTGCAAGTACGAGATACCTGGAGGCTCTTTATATACAAGATTCGGAGCTGTACTATTTTGACTAGCAACTGGCATTTATAATTTTTAAATGAACTTTGACTTCATGATCAAATTTGCTAACGTAAATCATTGAGCTATGTTACTTAACGCACTGATTTCAGTGTGCGATTCAGCGGGAAAAAAACCTGGCATGGGACAGCACATCGACTGCAGTTTGCTGCTGCTGCTGCTTCTTCTTCTTCTTTTTTTCCTCCGATTGAATTGAACTGAAATATGAATGCAAGAAAATAATAGGAGGATGCAATTTAAAATACATATTATTAAAAATAATTATTTTTAATTAATTATTGATAATCGACTCAACGTGTTCATTTTTAACCGAAACTTTTCGCTGGTCTCCCTGTTAGGTTTTCTTCTTTAATTAATTATTCCTACGGTGGCCTTATTCTGTTTTTCCTCCTCGGTACTGTTACTTTAAATTAAAATTTCAAATACTTAAAATTCTTCCAAGCCTTTTTTCTTTTTAATTTTTAATAAGATAATTATACGTGATATAATTAATAATAAAAAATTAAAATTATATTTTAATAAAATTTATAAATTAACATATTATTTTATAATATAAATTAAAAAATTTTAAATATAATCTCAATCATTTATTATTAACTGTATTATATGTTAATATCTGTTTAAATTAAATATTAAAAATATTAAAAAAATTTAATTTAATTTTAAAATATTATATTAAAAAGAAACTTTTAAATTTTACCAACGGTGGTATCAAAAATATTTAACCGAAATTAACATTACTTTAGGAAACCAGAACATCTAGAACTTCCATCCCATGTGCATCAACGACTTTCACTTTCAATACTATATTAACTCTAATGGAAGCTTCTAAACATCAAATATAATATTACAATGACTTGTACAAAATTAAATTCTCTTATATAAAATTTACCTATTAAAATTTAATCTCAAAATTATGAGGCAAAAAAAACCCTAATTAAAGATTATAATATGAAATTAAAATGTAGCTAATTCAATTTAAAACCTCAATGATATAACGATAAAGCTTATATATTTTAATTCATTATTTTTTTATCTTTTTTTTAAAAAAATTATTATTCATATTGAAATTAGACTAACAATAATTAATAAAAATACTCTTGTATAATATTCTATAAAGAGAACAGGTGCTCTAATATTAAGTTATTAATATCGGGCTTAGTGATCAAATGTGAACTTAAGAAAAGAAATTTTATAATAAATATTATTTGGATTCCACGAGTATGTGTGTGTATTATTATATCTTAAAGTTTTTGTCACTAACAATCATCTTTTATAAAAAATGTAAATAAAAATTTAAAATAATATTTAATATTTAATATTTTAAATTTTTATAAAAAATATTTAAATTTAATAATAATAAAAGTTTTGCAATGTACCAATACATAGGTACATATGTATCGTAGCGAGATCCGACAAATGAAATCAAACAAAATCTTTCCAACCGCTAACGAAAGCTGGAGTCAATGCCTTGTGTAAATCACCTTTATTAAAGCATGGCAGAAAGATGTAATAGATAAAGAGCTCCAGATGTAAACATAGAGCTCCAGATATAAAACAAACATTTCTATTAATTTTGTAGTGATTACTGTTGAAACGTGTTGGCTATTGATTGTGATTACTGAGTTCTCAAATCTTTTCTCTTCTCTCACCAAATCTGAAATTAATTGGCCAGACGAGTAGAGGTCTATGGCTTCCTTCGCCAACCATGGTTGGCCAATGCGTGGGTACAGGGACACGGACGCGTCGCCTTTGGTAACGAGACCCGCGTGTTTACATGTGATCGGCGACCTCATTTTGAATACTCGACGTCGTGGCAGGAGGAGACTGACGTTTCGGGGCATGATTGGGTGCGCGATTATTGCGTGCATGGAACTCGTGTTTATTTTAAAACTGAAATATAAATATTTTAGTATTCATTTAGCACTCTCAGACAACTCTTTGGTCATTACTCTCAGTCAAACCCAATACAATGACAAACTCAAGCCATGGCGATGGTTCTCTCTCTTCGAAAGTCCTTTGGGATCTCTGAGTCAATCACTAGGCAGTGGACCAGGTAGAGCCTCTGTCATTCAATGCATTACGTATGAAAAGAACCTGTTAGTTTAAAGAAAATCAATACACAAATCCCAAGTAACTCTGTGAACTTTAAGGATGACAATGAACTACTCCAAATTTTGTGAACTTTTAGGTCCTGTAATTTAAATCCTGAGCAAAGCAAATCAAATCAAATCAAATCAGAGAGAATCGAATAAGAACCTTTCCAACAACTCATAGTAGGTGGACTTTAACAGTATTCCGAGAGCTTAATTTGTACAGAAAGGAACACTTTGTGGTTACGACTTGAGAAAACTTTAGTAATATTATATATATTAAATAATTATCTTAAATTTTTCTTCTATTTATTGATTAAATAGTCAATTTTCTGTGGTATTATTTCTTACAAGAAAAAGAAAATCAAGCAAAATTCAAAATGAGACATTGACAAGGATTGTTGCCCTCTAACTCGATCCATCCATACAGTTACTTACAATTTACATTAACATGTCAAGAGACACAGGTTGAATTTTCCAACCAAACTCTACAACATGTAATAGAAAACAAAAGATTACATCTATTTACTCGAAGGAAAATACATTGACTCCCCGGAAAAAATAAAGCGATCAGATCATCTTCACCATCTTCTCCGGTGATCATGTTTTGGTGATGATTGATCCTTCACAGGCCCAGAATTATCAAACTGCAGCTTTTTTGATAGACAAACATGGCTTCTTATGTGCCTCTTCTTTCAGAAGTCTACAATTCTTGACGCTATGATCAAGTTTAGCCGCTGCTCTTAACAGTGGCTGCCGAACACCAGGAGACGGTTTTCGTTGTCGGACATGATTGAGACGTGATAATTGCATGGTATTTGTTTTTATTCCGACCAAATAGAGTCAAAGTTTGGTCATCTTGAGTGTTCCCTTCATCCCCAGATATCCCAAACTGAAGCCAGTAGCAGGTTTCAAGGCTCTGTATGGTGACGATTGATACATCTGCAGATTTCGGGTTCTTCTTTTCTCAGATTAATTATAGATTTTCTTCTTTTTTTCTTTTGACTTCAGGCTTTTAGATTAATGATTAAAGATTTAACATTTTATAATTGCTTAATTTCGTTCAACATAGGAGCCTGGAGACGTAGAAGCTGAGATTTTTTGACAAACCGCTGTACAACTCCACCTTCTTTTCCCTAAAGGTATTATCGGCGCTTCTACGAGATGCTCAAATACTTTTGCCTTCTTGGTTGTCTGAAGAAGGTCTCAAGTATGACTTACACCACCAAGCATGAGAAGACAAGATTTACTATAGAACTCAACTACTACAGAAACATGGACTTGAATGTTTGCATAACTGATAATTCCAGCCTGATTCTTTCCCATACAGAGATCCAGTTTTGGGAACTCTCCATGCATTAACTAACTGTTGATTTCTTTGTTCTAATCTGGTTTGTTTCATTCAATTTTATTTTTTTTTCAGGAATCGGGAACTCACAGCACCATGGACTGGGTCTAACATAACGGTGCCCGTTATCGCTGGCGATTCGGACATGGCGTATCATTTAAGAGGAGAAAAGGAATACATAGACAAGGAACATAAACTTGTATGTTGACTAATAACGCTCAACTTTTCTATTATAATCATAAATTAAGAATTTGAAAATATACAATAAAATAATAAAAATAATATTAAAATAAATGACAAAAATTTAAAATTATAACAAAATAATTAAATAATTATACGTTACATTCAGAATTAAAAAAAAAAAAAATTGAAGTAAATATTAAAATATGTAACAAAAAATTTAAAAAAAAAACAAATGGGTTAACTATATGATCTGAATTCTGAAAGCTAGTAGGAATTACCCATGTTCTTGTATCCATATATCAAAAATACATTGTTACAAGTCTACAACAACGATGAGTCGAGCGTCCGAGCATAAAGTGAACACTATCGTAGCCGAAAAACAACCTGCATTAATGTATAAGTTGTGTTGTCGACTACTTTATGCGGTGGATACTGCTGTATGGATGAGTAAGAGCTGACCAGATCACTTGGCTTGGCAACCTGAATTTTAGGATCTTGTAATGTGATTTACGATAGATTTCTTGAAGAAAAATTAAATCGATTTGTTCTGTGAAGAAAGAAGAGTTGACCAGATCCTAGTAAGTTATGCAATATGATTTCTAGGATCTTTTATTTGATGATTTACGCCTGATTCCTGGGAGAAGATCCTGGATCATCCTCTCACAATAAACGAAAAAAGTAGGAGGGTAAGAATGACTGCTGCACATAATGTTTTGCCCATCTCATTTTTTTCTAAAGAAAACTATTACTTCTAGGAATAATTTGATAAACCAATTTGTTCTGTGAGGGAACACTGCAACATTTTACAAACCCATAAGTGATATTTGAAGAGAATTTAAGACAAGTAGTAATATTACAGGTACGAATTCTTCTATTGTAACCTGATATGATCATCAATCGGACTACCACTAAGACTTTGTATTGTTGTTAAAGTGCGGTTATTTTTCAGTCACAATTGCTGTGAGATAAAAGTATTGGATATCAAATATTAGAAGCACCGTAATCTTAAAGGAAGCCTCTAATACTTTTGTTGAATACTCTTTGTTATTGTTATAACTACAGTAGTTATAGAGGTGTTTGGTTTTACAATTTGGCTATACTAGAACGTGGTCCCATGCGTATTTGGTTTTTGGCCTCCAGAAAACTCTCTTTGGAAGGGTACAAGTGACTGTTCTTTCTCGTCTACTTTTTGCCTTCTTCTGTTTCTCGCTTTGTTTAACGTTCGTCTGATGCACTCTCTTTTTACCCTGTAGTAACGATTGCACGATCCTCACCAATTACGAAGATATTAATGGTTGACATTGCAGATTCTGTAAACCAACTGCCATGTCTTCATCAAGCATTTCATGGACTTAGGCCTGCATAGCTTATGCTTCATGTGATGTGAACTCTTCACATTCTTTTATTGTGTAACACTTATGAGCATAATAATCGAACCAGAGATGAAAGTTTAAGTCTGATCAATTTGTCTCACTGATACTAAAATTTGAATGCAGAAGTTACAGTTAGTCAATGCTATTAGCTTAGCTCATGATAAAACAAACAACAGTAGGGGAAACATAACAACATCCCAGCCAATTTATTATAACATAGCAAGCAGAAATAAGCAAAGCCTAGAAATCGAAGGACTAAGTAAACAGAAATGCTTCTAGAAGAATTCACTTATGTGCTTATTGATCTCATCAGCTCTTCCTGACTGATGGAATGGCCAACTCCTTCCATTATCGCTACTTCCTCCAACAATGGAACGATATTCTTCATTCCACCTTTGTTATGTAATCCTCTGTCCCTGGTCTATAATACGTCACCTCAAGATCCCCTACGTTGAACTTCACCAGCACCTTTACCTGACTTCCTACGCACGGCGCTAACAGTACCTCATCCCTGCATGAAGAAAATTGAAAATGAGAGTACCTGAAATCTTGATATGTTACAATCGCTGCAGTAGAAAAGTTGGAGAAGCTCAACGGGCCTCAGTGTAGGGTTTACATGATCAAGGCAACACTCAAGTTGAATAAAGCATTGACTCTATCCAGTATGAATAAACACCATTGCCACGCAATCGATGTACCCCAATCACGTCCCACCACGAACACCTTTTCTTGGTCAGTGGCCACGACGTCGAGGAGTCCGATGAGGTCCCCGACAATGTGGGAATACGAGTAACTGGTCACGGGAGACGGCGCGTCTGTGTCGCCGTAGCCACGTAAATCCGGAGCCATAGCCCGGTAGCCGAGCGAAGCTAAAGCATTGATCTGATGATGCCATGAGTACCAAAGTTCGGGAAATCAGTGAACGAAAATAATAACTGGACCTTGGCCTTTCTCTGCCACGTTCATATTTATGCCATTGCGTTCACCGTTCTGTGTTCGATTTATCATTACTCTTGATTAAGTCTAAGTTCAAGAGCAGCTTGAAGTGCGGGAATCACCTCCATTGTTTTCTATCATTCTGGGGTACTCTGTTACAATATTTTCTACGGTAATTAGATTTGTTTGTTTGTTAAGAAAATAGAGAGAAAACGATGGAAAATGTTTGAGTTAAGATTGTGATTTTGAATACTAAAAGAGCCTACCAAAAAAAATGTTCCTACACCACTGCCTACCACCGATAGTAGTCAGTATTATGGCCATATCCACGCAACAATGAAGTACTTGAGCTTGAAGAATCAATAACCTGTATGAAACACGATTAGTTATGGAGTGATTCATTTTTTAATTCCAAAATAAATAATAATAAGGGGATTGTCCTGAAATCAGAGAAGAAAGCCGACAAAAGACCGCCCGTTTTACACCGAAATGCAGCGAATAAATTTTGTAAGGAGCATGTGATGTGAAGATTTGACGCAATCAAAGGATTTATGAGTTCTTAAATCCTGTAGAGTCGAGGTCAATGGCCTTCTTCGGCTACCGTGCTGTTGCACTGGGTTTACGTGGGAACAGGGACACGGACGCGTCGACTCCGGTGACGAGCTACGCTTGTTTCCTTTTGGTTGGTGATCTCATTGGACTGTTTTTTGGCCGGCGACGAGGAGGAGGTTTACGTGATGGGACATGATTGGTTGGCAATTATTGCATGGAATTTGTGTTTATTTTAAATATACCAAATGCCAAGGGTGTAGCCCACATACAATACTTGGTACGTGTATTGTACTTGGTAGTACTAATTAACACTAAATATCCAAATAAAAGTACAAATATTGATCATTTCAGATCTGTTGATTGAAAGACGAAACCCTTCTCAAGTTTTATATTCTATTGTTTTGATCCGGTTCATAAGAAGAAAGAGGGTGACAAATAATTATCAGTCTAACACTGCTTTCGCTGTCTCCCATCTTGTGTCTTCCTAATTGGGACAATCAGCCATTCAGCCCAAATCGTTGTTTTTCACGCATTAAGACAGTTCAGTTAACGCCTGTAAGCTTTTGCTCTAAAAATGCATCGTCTGCATCTTCCATCATGCGTAGTGCTACAGAATTGGTGTATAACCCCGTCCTTTTTCCTTTCAATAGACTAGCCTCCATTCACTGAGCCTGCTTGCAAACATACGATCCAAACAAAACATTCTCACTGAGCCAGCCTGAAAGAATATAATCCAAACATACATTTCCATTTCATTAGGTAAAAACCAAACCATTGTTTAGCATGATATTGATTAATTCAACTGTTTGAAATTTTGTAAGACCAGAAACCAAACATGCCAACCACTACAACAAATTTGTTTGATAAATACAAACTTAAAAAGAACCAAGCCAGACAATCCCACATCGACAGAAAATCAGGGAACGCCAAAGGTAGTGACGGTCCCTTTCTACCATATCGAGCCCTACTCTGGTAAAAATATATTTAATAATACGTGGATCGTAAGTTCACTTTACGATCCTCCTTCGTTGACTTAACCGATGTGGGATGACGAAGTATCCTGTAATGGAGCGTTGAAACATTTCAAAGATTTTCATAAAGCGACCATACCAAACGCAATATTCATACGCACGCAGCATTAGCAGTAACACTCAACAAAGCTTCTGCTTCAACGAATTCTTATTTGAACAATCAACCATTTGTCCTCGTAACATCATTGATTTTAATACAAATCCCCGTGACAAAACGACGTTGACTTTCTCATGTTGGTGCATATGGACCTGCCCCAACTTTAAAGCATATCATAATTAGTGTGGACGAATTGGGATTGAATTCAAAATTTAAATTGATTTAAAATTATTAATTTTTATTTAAATTAACTTAATCCAATTCAATAATAAAATTCAAATGGAGCTAAAAGAATGATCGCACAAAATCTAAAATTTCGTTTACCGCTGCATTCAAGTTCGATCAGCGTTGAAAAAACGACAATTGGGGATGTCGTTTGATTTGATTTGAATATAAAATATCTCTTCTAAGACTTGTTAGTAACAGTGACAGTCCGAGTTCCACAGGCAACTGAACCAGTCAACAACGACGGGCTGCCAGGTGAAAGACTAGTAATATAAATTATTTCATTGAAAATTGGAATTTATTATTAAATTATTATTATTAATTTGATTGTTTTACAATTTATTAATAGAATTCGTTTAGCTCTATTATTTATTAATAAAATAAAAAAAATAAATAATTTATTCTACAATAAACAGCAGATAATAAGATTATTTATTAAAACATTTTGTATTTTATTAGAGAGAATGTCACTCTACTTTAGATGTTCAATTTATTGTAAAAATAATGATAATAATAATAATAACAATAATTATTGACGATTAAATAATTATGAGTAGGTGCCAAGTCCGCAGAAGTGTTAGTTAACCAGATGGGTAGACCATACACTTTATATCCGTTAGGCGAAAATGCGCATTTGTATGTTGACTAAAATGTCCTTGAATTTGAACGAAACTACAAAAAAGGTCATGATTTTCCTCCAACTTATTAGTACATTGTATTTTATCAAATTTATCCTATAAGTTAATTAATATTAAAATAATGACAATAATATTATTAATAAATTATAAACAAAAATATAAGAAAATAATAATTCAAATCGTGGACAATATTAAAACTATGCTTCATTCTATTACATAATTGTAAATTATGTTTTATTTAATACAAATGACACTCTGTTATGAATAATTATTTTTAAGTTACATTTAATTAATATAATAATAATAATAATAATAATAATATATAACTTTCATGTTTATGATTTTGCATTTAAGTCGTTGCAACACAATCTGTTCATCAATTCTACTAATGCATGCACTGCATCAAGAATTTGATTAATTTATTTATATTATAATAATTATTTTTAATAAAATAAATATTTATTTTTTATTTATTAGTAAATATTAATGTTTTATTTACAAAATGATAGTATATCACACTATTCTTATTTGTTGGATTATTGATTGGTGGCAATATTGTAATTACGTTCAATTCCAGGGTCTTTACGGTGAAGCAAGCCCAGCTTTGGATTTGGTGTCCACCTGCCACCAACCAGACCAAACCAGCAAACACTTGTCGCTCTCTCTGAAAATTTACAGAAATTAATTTTTTTTTTTTTAAAAAAAAAACAGGAGTTAGTCGATTATAGTAGCACCCCATGATCTAACTACCAAGCGCCACGTGACGTCTTCCTTCCCTCGCTGGTTAGATACAACTATCTTTCCTTCTATTTAACCATTTCTCCTTGCTCTTGTTCTTCATTCTTCTCGTTCTTTCTCTGTCTCTTATTTTATCGGCTTAGTTAACAAGGCAGAGACTCCAAGAGTCAGGTAGTGAACTCAGATCTGCTGTGTTTTCTTCGATTCCATTTCTTGTTTGTTTGGTAACTGGTGTGGATTTATTCGAGGATAGAGATATGTGCTTTGTTTCGTTGTTTAATGAAAACCAAATCATGAATTCTTGCAATTTAAGCGATATAAATAAATGTACAGTCGTGATTTGCATTTGTCTAACGCTTGTCTTAGCTTCGCTTCTACGTTTGCTTTCTATAATTTCTTAGTTGTTACGATCCAGTTGGATTTTGGTCCGAGTTAGGTGTGCTTTCGTTACATTTTTTAGTTTGTTTGTTTCATTTTTGAACCGTTTTAACGGGGTAGATCTGCTTCATTTTCTGTCGTTGAGCTCGAATCACGGTTGCTAACAGTTGAATTTTGAAGTAATCGTATTGAGTGATTGCATGTTTGGTTTTGTTTGCGATAATCTAAAGAACTGGTTTATTTGATGCCATTGCTGATTGCTTTCTTTGGTAAGTGAATGATATTATATAATTTTGTTTGTTTGATCACAGGTGTCTTGAGTGATTGCCGACGCCATGGCTACTGGACAGTTATTTTCAAGAACTACACAGGCTTTGTTCTATAACTACAAGCCACTTCCGATCCAACGGATGCTTGATTTTGATTTCCTTTGTGGTATGTGTGGTGTATGAATATCTTGTTATTGATGTTGTCCATGTGAAGATGGATATAATAACTGCATCATGTTAGTTGACACTGTTTGGTAGTAATTCTAGTATTTGAAATTTCAATTGTAGGTAGGGAAACACCGTCAGTTGCTGGAATTATTAATCCTGGTTCGGAGGGATTTCAGAAACTGTTTTTTGGTCAGGAGGAAATTGCCATTCCTGTGCATTCAGCGTAAGCTTATGTCTCTCTAGTTCTGTCTTTACAAATCTTTCACTTTTCTATTAGTTCAGTTATTTTTAATCATACGATATGGGGAGACAAATTCTCTGTATTTGTATGTTAAAAGAACTTACTTATATAGGTGTGCTAGGACAGCTGATTCTCCTTGAATTTTGCTTGAGTAGTGTAGAATACTTGCTTGCTATTATCAAGTTTCAGACTGCTCATTATGTATTTAACGTCACATTACTTGGTTTATTTATTATTTTACTCTCTCTCGATCTTGTTGTGAATACCCTCATTATTTTGATTATGAGTAAAATGATGAATTTCAAAAGTGTAGTTTGACTAGTTTTAAATATTTTACTCTCTCTTGACAGTGTTGCGCATACACTCATTGTTTTCATTATGGGAAAAAAATAAATTGTAAATTGTAATTTGGCTAGTATTATTTGTGGTCATAAGTAATTTTTGTAAGTAACTTGTCAAATATTGATGTTACGCGGGAAAAATATTAAAAGTACTTCCATGTGATTTTATGGTAAGTTGCTAGCTGGCATGCAGGTACTAACCTTCTGTTTAAACTACTGCTTTAAATGAACTGGATTTAGACAAAATAGTTGTTAGCTTAATTTTAGAAGCAGCATGCTTGCTTGGTCTAGAAATTGATTGCATATTCCTGGGTTCGAATCCTCTAACCACTATGTTATAAATTTTTGCAGTATTGATGCAGCTTGTGCTGCTCATCCAACTGCTGATGTTTTCATTAACTTCGCATCATTTAGAAGGTAACTATATATTTATTTATTTATTAATGTTGCGGGTTGACTGGTTAGACTACATATGTCTTACATTTAAATATATTTGCAGTGCAGCTGCCTCATCTATGGCTGCTCTGAAGCAGCCAACCATTCGGGTTGTGGCTATAATTGCTGAAGGTGTGCCTGAGGCTGACACCAAGCAATTGATTGCATATGCTCGGGCAAATAATAAGGTGAGAAAAATTATATAAAATTTATTATAATTTCAGTGCTAATAACCATCCTTGAAGAATTATTACTTGTCTTGTTTAACCTGTGACTAAAATTAGGACTGATGTTTTAACAGGTTGTTGTTGGCCCTGCAACTGTTGGAGGAATTCAAGCTGGAGCTTTTAAGATAGGTGACACAGCTGGAACCATTGATAATATCATTCATTGCAAGCTCTACAGGCCTGGATCTGTTGGTTTTGTCTCCAAATCTGTACGCACTCATTCTTCAGGCATTCATTACCACTTAGTTCAGTCAATAATCTGAAGACTTAAAATTTGAAGTCGCACAACCAGTTTAACTTCTTGTGGCTCTAAAAACAATATATTCTAATGAAGGAAATAAAGGTTTATAAAATTCTGTTGGTATTTTTATTCTTTTACTAATTTGGTTGAAAGAGTTATGGACAAGGCTAATTCTTTTTTATATAACTTTAAATGGTAACTTTACGTGTTCTCGTATTAAAGATCTAAATGATGCTTGCATTTATGAAGCACTAAATTACTTTAACTTGCAGAGCATTATGTACCAACTTCTCAACAACGAAGTTGAGTGATCTTCAATGTAGTTGACCATGAAACAATTTTTTGTCCCCAATTTTGATGACTGAGAATGAGCTTGTTATGCTTTGCATAGACCTCTATATGCAGCCTATGCCATCATTAGGTTCTAATTATGGCCATTAATTTGTCGAAGTATGATTAAAGAACGTGCCATATGGTGGAAGTTTTGACAAATAATGTTTCTTTTGACAATTGCAGGGTGGCATGTCTAATGAACTATATAACACTATTGCTCGTGTAACAGATGGAATCTATGAAGGTACACTGCTTGCTTCCTTATTGTTTAAATATATTTTGTGTCTGCCTAAATGCATTTAGTTTTAGGATGGAGCTTAACATGGAAATATTTTTCAAACTTCTATAGGTATTGCTATTGGAGGAGATGTGTTCCCTGGCTCAACTCTTTCTGATCATGTTTTGCGGTTTAACAACATCCCACAGGTACATTGATGTGTTTGTTTACTCCCTTGAGGGTTGTCTGCTGAACAGTTATGTATTGACAAAGCCATTTACATACCCTTATCAATATTGATGTTTTTGGTACGATGTCATTGTAACTGGAAGTGGTTAATCTGTTCAGTTAGATCACTTCAAAGGCATAATTAAAGATAATTATTAGATTTTTGACTATTTTTCCTGCCTTGGTCATTTTTCTAATATTTCTTAGATTTTTTTTAGCCTCTATCTTATGTCTTTTTCTGTGGTTGATCTCAGGTTAAGATGATGGTTGTACTAGGTGAACTTGGAGGGCGAGATGAGTACTCCCTTGTTGAAGCCCTGAAACAGGGAAAAGTAAACAAACCAGTGGTTGCTTGGGTCAGTGGAACCTGTGCACGACTCTTCAAATCAGAAGTACAATTTGGTCATGCTGTAAGTTATTTCTCCGTTGTTCTGGACAATATTCTTATTCAACACTCTAGCTTTTATTACCATTAGTCCTGCATGTCCCTAATCTTCCTAGACATTAACTAAATCAGGGAGCTAAAAGTGGTGGTGAGATGGAGTCTGCTCAGGCAAAGAATCAAGCACTAAGGGATGCTGGAGCTGTTGTTCCCACTTCATATGAGGCTTTTGAAACTGCAATTAAGGAAACATTTGAGAAGCTGGTTAGTTTCTAAGACTTTTTGTCTCCCTTGGCCTTTTCCCATTCTCCCACTTCCACCAAGGGAAGACAAAATGGCCAAATTTCTGTAGGCTACAAAATTAGTTTTATTCACATAGATGGTTGGTTTTTTCTTAGGTTGAGGCAGGGAAGATTACACCAGTGAAGGAAGTTACACCGCCACAAATCCCTGAGGATCTTAACACTGCTATTAAGAGTGGGAAAGTCCGGGCTCCAACTCATATTATTTCAACCATCTCTGATGACAGAGGTACTTTTTGAATCTCTTTTGTGGTCTCAATCAGTATTTTAGGCGTTTGGTTTAGACATAACGCTAAATTTTTCTATGTACCGATGTGCAGGTGAGGAGCCTTGCTATGCTGGTGTGCCAATGTCTTCAATTGTAGAACAAGGTTATGGTGTGGGTGATGTTATCTCTCTTTTGTGGTTCAAACGTAGCCTTCCCCGCTACTGTACCCAATTTATTGAGGTAAGTTTGTCATAATCAGACGGCTTTTTATGAAAAGTTATACATACTTTAGCTTTAAATTTCCTTTTCTTTTTCCCTTTTGGACTAAAACATTTTTACTACTTGGAAGGAGTATTATGCAGTCAAGCTTCTTTTTCATAAATATGTTACCTTGGACAGATATGCATAATGTTATGTGCTGATCATGGTCCCTGTGTCTCTGGCGCTCACAACACAATAGTCACAGCTAGAGCTGGAAAAGATCTTGTTTCTAGCCTTGTTGCAGGTAAATAGTAGTTGTGTGTTCTTTTTCCCCTATTCCGTGTTTTCTCATAATTCATGATTATAGTTATTTTTGTGAACTGGAATTACACTACAAAGGACTAAGTTATGAGAGTCTGGAACAGGTTTGCTCACAATTGGTCCCCGATTTGGTGGTGCCATTGATGATGCTGCTCGATATTTCAAAGATGCTTATGACCGGGTAAGATTAGTGGGCATTACCTGAGAAGTTTAAGCAGCACTTCTTATATGATTTGTCTGATGGTTTCTAGATACTGAAATGTTATCCTTTTTCTGTCTTATCAGGGTCTTACACCGTACGAATTTGTTGAAGGAATGAAAAAGAAGGGTATTCGTGTTCCTGGGATTGGGCACAGGTATGGAGACATTTCTACTGTGAGGATGTTTATAAAACTTTCAACCATGACATTAATATACTATGGTTTTCTTCTGGTTAAAAAGGATCAAGAGAGGAGATAACAGGGACAAAAGAGTGGAGCTGCTGCAAAAATTTGCACGCACGTATTTCCCCTCTGTGAAGTATATGGAATATGCCGTTCAAGTTGAAACCTACACTCTCTCAAAGGCAAACAACTTGGTGCTTAATGTAGATGGTGCAATTGGTTCCCTTTTCTTGGATCTCCTTGCTGGCAGTGGAATGTTCAGCAAGCCAGAAATTGACGAGATTGTTGAGATCGGCTATCTGAATGGGCTCTTTGTGCTGGCACGTTCCATTGGTTTGATTGGGTAAGTTAAATTATAAACTCCAGATTCTTCTTATGTATCTCCATTCAGGGTATCATGCTTAATCTTTGCTTGCTTGAGTAACGATCGACCTTTGATATTGGGACGTCAAATAGTTGAAACCTTTGTTTATCTAGAAAAATAACAAAAATTCCAGCATAGTTTTCTAGTGTTTACAACCACAGTGATTTCCATCTCGAGTTGGTTGTTGCTGTGGATAGTGATAGAGATATGGCTTATCTGTGACAAAAAAATGTGCTGTTCGATATGTTTGGTGTGTTTTGTAACATAGTAATAAACTTGGCTGAGATCGAACGGATGGATCAGAGTTCTTTGTTTTAGAATAGGATGAAGCTATACATACCAAGAGAGAGACAACTTATATGCAACAGAAGTGTGCAGTTCACTATACTGTGAGCTATCTGGTGCTATGTAACTTTCTTGACTGTGATTGTAAGGTCCAATTGGAGTGGGTCAGATTAAATTGCAAAAAGAGCTAGAGAGTGTCAGCCAATTTTTCTTTTATGTACCTCTTCAATATGCTACATGTTGAATCTTACTGCTGCTTATTCAAAATTTCAGGCATACCTTCGACCAGAAGAGATTGAAACAACCTCTATATCGTCACCCATGGGAGGATGTTCTCTACACCAAGTAAAGCATATTCCGACAGCAGGTGCAAATCCAACATGCTTTCAGAAAACATTTTTTCTTTTGAAGTCCTTATATCCGCATTTTGCTGAGATTATTTTTGGGTTCTTAGACTTGTGTTTGTACTGCTAACTACCGGTCTGAGTACTTCCGTTCATAAGCTTTATCCTCAAGTTCACTCTGGATCATTTACCGAACAAAGTAATGTTTCTGTAGAGAATTTCTGGTTTCTGGTTTTAAACATTGCCGTATAAGAATCTCTCCATTCTTGAATATTAAATAAAATTATTCCCCAAATCCAATATCTCTTATAAAAAAAAAATGCGAAGATATTCCATCATATTCTTTTTTGGATCATTTCACATTCGAGAAACGATCCATTTTAAGTTAATGGCGTCGGGTGAATGAAGAGAATTGATGCTGTTCGATGGAATCTACTCTTTGTACGTTGATGATCAACAATTCGCGTGGGTGTCACGTTTATCGACAATGGATTTTGTGTTGTTCAGGTGTCTCTACATGACATGTTATGTACATTATTGTACTGGGAAATTTTTGAAACATAAAGTGCTTCACAAAAGCATGCCTCATTTCTCCCGGTCCTTTGTCCACGTTTCCCGCTAAAAACGATGCGTTTTTGGCTTATTACAACATTTTTTATTCCCTTTAAAAAAAAAAAATTGAGTATGTAAGTTGAAAAATTTTGTACCAACAAACCCAACTCTCCTTTACGTACCAAATTGGATGCCTCTTTGGATAGCTACAATTTACCAAATAGTCTATTTTATGATAATTATCACATTATTATTATTAGTTTTAAATAAATATTATTTATTTATTTAGAATATTAATACAAAATTAAGAAATGTAATTAGAAAAATTAATCAAATAAACCCTGTAATCCCAAGTAAAGAGTAGATGTGACAAATTTAGAATGGACGGTCCAGAATAAATGAAAAATAAGAACAAAAGATCTGCTCCCTCAGGGACCAACTAAGAAACACCATGCCCACCGTAGCTCTCTCCACGGCCACAAATAATTTCCAGCACGGAAAATTAAATAAAAATTAAAAAAAAAATCAGTTCGCTACCGGACAAAAGGGAACAAAATAATAAAAATTTTAAGGATAAAGTCATTTTAGTCCCTAAACTCTTAAAAGTATTCAAATAAGCACATAGTTGGATCCTGGATCCATTAATAATTCAAATGAAATAATTTTCTGACGGTTGAGTGATTGCTCACTTCTTTAGTGGCGGACTTGTATATTTATGTAGATAAATTTCTACCATATTACAAGAGTTGTTACAGGACAATTTCGATTAAATTTTAAATATATTTGAATTCATTGATTAAATTAAAATAATAAAAGGTATAGGGACATGGATGTTATTATCCATCCAAAAACTTTTTATCTCTCCGAGAGTCCGGCCAAAGGTATCATATGTCAAAAAGCATTCACTGTAACTCACTGTAACCTCCAACTTTTTGATACAAATTTCTTCAAAATTTCACATTTGATGATGACAACAGTACAGAATTCTCTATTTTCATGGGGCTTCTTTGATGGTTTTTTTTTTTTTTTTTAATATTCAGTCATCTTGTAAGGTAAACACAACTGAGGAGTTTCTGAGAGGGAACAGTGAAAATAGTAGAATTTTGCAGAAAACTGTGGACATTTAGGACTAGATTACTGAGAAATGGCGTCAAGTAGCAAAGCAGCAAATTCACATCAGCAACACCAAACTCAAGCAGAGTCTTCAGGTACAAGCAACATAAGAAACCGGCAGAACGCTACAGAATCCATGACTATAAGCAAAGCCATTGCTCAGTACACAGTTGATGCTCGCCTTCACGCAGTGTTTGAACAATCTGGAGAGTCTGGTAAGTCATTTGATTACTCGCAATCAGTGAGAACTACCAGTCAATCTGTTCCTGAACAACAAATCAGCGCTTACTTGTCGAAAATTCAAAGGGGTGGTCATATTCAGCCCTTTGGTTGTATGATTGCTGTTGATGAACCCACTTTTAGAGTCATCGGTTATAGTGAAAACGCGGGTGAAATGTTAGGTTTAACTCCACAGTCTGTTCCTAATCTTGAAAAACAAGAGATATTAACGATTGGGTCGGATGTGCGGACGTTATTTACTTCTTCAAGTTCAGTTTTACTTGAAAAAGCTTTTGGCGCGAGGGAAATAACGTTGTTAAATCCTATTTGGATTCATTCAAAAAATTCTGGAAAACCCTTTTACGCAATTTTGCATAGGATTGATGTAGGGATAGTTATTGATTTAGAACCTGCAAGGACAGAGGATCCTGCCCTGTCTATTGCTGGAGCTGTGCAGTCACAAAAATTGGCTGTGCGCGCAATTTCGCACTTGCAGTCTATTCCCGGAGGAGATATTAAATTATTGTGTGATGCTGTTGTTGAGAGTGTGAGACAGCTTACTGGGTATGATAGGGTTATGGTGTATAAGTTCCACGAGGATGAACATGGTGAGGTTCTGGCCGAGAGTAAAAGGCCCGATTTGGAGCCTTATATTGGGTTACATTATCCAGCTACTGACATTCCTCAGGCTTCGCGGTTTTTGTTTAAGCAGAATAGGGTTAGAATGATTGTTGATTGTCATGCCACCCCACTTCATGTGATTCAGGATGATGGTCTTATGCAACCTTTGTGTTTAGTTGGTTCAACACTCAGAGCTCCTCATGGTTGTCACGCACAGTATATGGCTAATATGGGATCAATTGCTTCGTTGGCCATGGCAGTTATTATTAATGGAAATGATGAGGAACCTATTGCTGGGAGGAACTCAACGAGGCTCTGGGGTTTGGTGGTTTGCCATCACACTTCCGCTCGGTGCGTTCCATTTCCACTTCGTTATGCTTGTGAGTTCCTAATGCAGGCTTTTGGACTCCAGTTGAACATGGAACTGCAATTGGCATCACAGTTATCTGAGAAACATGTTCTGAGGACCCAAACTCTATTGTGTGATATGCTTCTTCGTGACTCTCCTACTGGCATGGTTACTCAGAGCCCTAGTATAATGGACCTTGTGAAGTGTGATGGGTCAGCACTCTATTACCAAGGGAAATACTACCCGCTAGGTGTGACCCCAAGTGAAGCCCAGATAAAGGATATTGTGGAATGGCTGCTGACTCACCACAGAGACTCAACTGGTTTAAGCACAGACAGTTTGGCGGACGCAGGGTACCCTAAGGCGGCCATGCTTGGTGATGCAGTTTGTGGAATGGCTGTTGCTTATATCACTAAAAGGGATTTTCTATTCTGGTTCCGGTCCCACACAGCAAAAGAGATCAAATGGGGTGGTGCAAAACATCACCCAGAGGACAAGGATGATGGGCAAAGGATGCATCCACGTTCTTCATTCAAGGCATTTCTAGAAGTTGTAAAGAGCCGGAGTTTGCCATGGGAGAATGCGGAGATGGATGCAATTCATTCTTTGCAGCTGATTCTGCGAGACACTTTTAGGGATGCTGAAGCAAGCAATTCAAAGGCTGTTGTAAATGCACAGCTTGGCGATCCAGAGATGCAAGGAATGGATGAGCTTTGTTCAGTTGCCAGGGAAATGGTGAGATTGATAGAGACAGCAACTGCTCCCATTTTTGCAGTTGATGTCCAAGGTTGCATTAATGGTTGGAATGCCAAAGTTTCCGAGTTGACTGGACTATCAGTCGAGGAAGCTATGGGGAAGTCCTTGGTTCATGATCTTGTTTATAAGGAATATGAAGAAACTGTTGATAATCTCCTTCATCATGCTTTAAGAGGTTGTCCTTTATTCAACATCTTCATTCTTGTCAATTGAAAAATGTTTATCATGTGCATTATGACATCTTGTGGGCATGTAATATTTCAATTCCATTGTCCATGTCGGTTGAACATGCATACCAAAATGAAACAATTTGCAAGCAAATATGGGGCTTACCAAAAATTAGTCAAAGAAATGGTAATGAAAATTAAAACGAGGTCAATTTTCACACATAGAATGTAAATTTATGCATAAAAGAAAGTTCAATGAACCACTGTTGAGAGCAAAAATTGGCTAGGCTAAAATGCTTTATATATAAATCATGTAGTACTGGTTTAACTTGCATGCTTTGTCTAGGTGAAGTAATGGCTGCATATACTGTGAAATCTTAAAGTCCATTTTTGACTCTTGAATGGGTCTTGATAGAAAACAAAATCTCAAACCTGATTAAAGTCATTGTGTGGTTGCCAATCGGTGCATTGTTCACTGGTCCTGTTATCAGTGATTCAACCAGTACTGTGAGATGAGTTTTGAGATTGGTCTGGGGAGCCTAACTCAGCCACCTTGAAATAATTAGCTGGAACATCGCTGTGGTGCCAAATAGTTTTCTACACAAAAAGTATATGTTCAAAGTAAGAGGCTTTTCTTTCTTAACTTTTAAGGTAACTGTCTTATTCTTTTCATTGGTTGGTGATTAATGGATTTGCATTTTGTATGATTACTTAGTATTGAAACTGTTTTTAATAGTTTAAGTGGATGTTCCATTACTCAAATTTACTTGGTGCAGGTGAGGAAGACAAGAATGTAGAGATTAAATTGAGAACGTTTGGTTCAGAAAATCGTAACAAGGGAGTCTTTGTGGTGGTTAATGCTTGCTCAAGCAAGGATTATACAAATAATATAGTTGGAGTTTGCTTTGTGGGCCAGGATGTCACTGGTCAGAAAGTGGTGATGGACAAATTTATTCACATACAAGGTGATTACAAGGCCATTGTTCACAATCCAAATCCTTTGATCCCACCCATATTTGCTTCAGACGAAAATACATGTTGCTTGGAGTGGAATACTGCCATGGAAAAGCTTACTGGGTGGCCCAGAGGGGATATCATTGGGAAGATGTTAGTTGGGGAGGTTTTCGGAAGCTGCTGTCGACTCAAGGGTTCAGATGCTTTGACAAAATTCATGATTGTCTTGCATAATGCATTTGGAGGGCAGGACACAGACAAGTTTCCATTTTCCTTCTTTGACAGGAATGGGAAATATGTGCAAGCTCTCTTGACTGCCAACAAAAGGGTAAATATGGAAGGCCAGATTATAGGAGCTTTCTGCTTCTTGCAAATTGCTAGTCCAGAGTTGCAGCAATCTCTTACAGTCCAGAGGCAACAGGAGAAAAAGTGCTTTGCAAGTTTGAAAGAGTTGGCTTACATTTGCCAGGAAATAAAGAATCCATTAAGTGGTATACGCTTCACTAACTCACTTTTGGAGGCTACAGACTTGACTGAAGATCAAAAGCAGTTTCTTGAAACCAGCGCTTCTTGTGAGAAGCAGATATCAAAGATCATAGGGGACGTGGACCTAGAGAGCATTGAAGATAGGTGAGTTTTTATTTTGTTTTATTTTTTCTGAACAATCTTAATTTCAATCATGATAGGGAAATGCCATTCCCTCTATTTGTGATTCAGGAGCAAATTTAGATGTCAAATTAAAACCCATTGCAAACAGCTTCTTGAGCTCCCCATGACTTGCAGATTTTTTTATGATTTAATGTATCATTTGATTTTCCTTTGTCATTTATTTGCATCATGAATTTAGAAAGTCAGCATATTCTTCCAATGTAATACTAATTAAATATCCCTGTGATAATTCCTCTTCTATTTGAATCACCACCAACTTAACTTCACAAAAATGCTTCAAATTGCTAGTTATCTTATGTGTTCATTTATTTCTTCTCCACTCTAGTGTGCCTTTTTAATATTTCATCTGAAACACCGGAATAGATGTGCTAATGAGAAAGATGGTTTCCATTTTTTAATTTTCTTTTGGAGTTAGTTCACTGGAGCTTGAGAAGGCAGAATTTTTACTTGGGAGTGTCATAAATGCTGTTGTTAGCCAAGTGATGATGTTGTTGAGGGAAAGAAATCTACAATTGATTCGTGATATTCCAGAGGAAATTAAGACACTGGCTGTTTATGGTGATCAGACAAGAATTCAACAGGTCTTAGCTGATTTTTTGTTGAATATGGTGCGTTATGCACCACATACAGAAGGCTGGGTAGAGATTCATGTTCGTCCAACATTGAAGCAAATTTCTGAGGGACTAACTGTTGTACATACTGAATTCAGGTATGCTAGCGTCATCCACATTTTTACATTATTCATAGTCAAAAGTTATTTGATATTCTAATGAAAGGAGAAATGATTAGGGTTGATAATTTTTTGTTAAATGCCTTAGTAGCTCCTCTTTACTATGCATTTGATCTCCAATTGCCTTAGTAACACTTCGTTAATATTTCATACTAAGAAACTGCAATGGCTAAAGCTATAATAAATGATCTCTGTACAGTGCTTTTGTCTCCACCATTCCTAGAATTCATTTAATGTGTTTACTTTATTATTTTTGCAATCCTTCCTTGTGAACTGGAAACTTAATCTTGTCAATATACATACAAATGTGGCTTTAATTTGACCTAGTATGAGTTGTGTCAAAGTGGTTTAGTCTTCATGTAACATGGACCAAATTATTTGTCTTTCTCAATCTTTGTTTAAGTTTTTAATTTCATTATTAGATAATTCATAATGATACTGTCTCTTTATTTTTGTCCAAGTGGTTAGGTTTGCGAACGTCTGAACTGGAGATTTGCATCTGCATAGCATTATTATTATTTCTTTTGGGTTTGTGTTTGAGGTAATCTCAGTTTCATCCATAACTTGTTCTTGAGCTGCTAATCAGAGTGAAACTATTTGGATGAAACTGAGAACTAGTGGCTTCAATCCTAACTTGAATAACATTGGACATACTAATTACGTTTCTCTTGTGTCTTGCTTTTTATCTTATTATGATTTTGTAAATTGTGTCAAGTTGACAAAGTCAGGATTTTGGTTTCCTGAGTAAATAGAAAGTTGACCGAGGAAACTTCAACTAATGAGCATTGACTTTTTAGCATATTGAAATTTCAGTATGCAAATTATGATAATGTAAGAATATTAACCAGATTTTACCTCCCCTAATCTGTGCTCAAGTTGGAACTGACAATCCAAGGAGTAGATTTGAAATTGGGCTCCAAGTTTTTCCCTTGAGTCTGACTGTTTTCCCAAGTTGCGACCTTAATTTCTACAACAATCTCTGAACCAATCTTGTCGTAGAAATTTCACAATATAACAACTTAATAACCATCACTTAAGATAGCGTTTAGTTAATGCAACATTGATTCTGTTGTAAAGAAGCTTTCTATTACTTTATGTTTTCTAGTGTAGTTAGTTTTGTGCTTTATGTGATCTTGGATTAGGATATTTTATTTCTTGGTGTTGTCTGTAAGAAATATGAGATAGTGAGAAGTATCAATCAACTGATATCTGTGTATTTTATAAAGGATGGTATGTCCTGGTGACGGGCTGCCTCCTGAGCTGGTCCAAGACATGTTCCATAGCAGTCGATGGATGACGCAGGAGGGTCTAGTGCTGAGCATGTGCCGGAAGATTTTGAAGCTCATGAATGGTGAAGTTCAATATATCAGAGGGTCTGAAAGATGCTATTTCTTAATTATTCTTGAACTTCCCATACCTGGGACGGGCTCAAAGAGTATCGATGACTAGGTTACTATCATTTGAGATGTACAAAATTGGGACCTCTCTCGAATTTCACCTGAGATACTTATTCCTGCATAAACTTTCGATTATGTACTGCATAACCCAGGTACATGGCTTACACACAATACTTTTAGCCACTTAATTCGGTAAATGGGTGTCAATAATTCTGAGAATTTTGGTTTATTACCCACTCTGGAAAATTATTCGTGCTAGTTACACGCTGATACTGGTTCAAATCAATGTCTCCGGCACTTTATGCTGCCGGTCTTCCTGTCATTGTTGATTCTTATGATCTTATTTTGTGCTGCCTCGGGTTACTCGCCAAGGATTCAGACGAGTGTGTTCACTCAATATTCTTGTAGAGGTTTCCATAGTGAGAAGTCATTGCGGTCTGCAGATTAAATCAGATATTTCCCTTATTCTAAGCATGTTCTTAAAATTATATTGTATGTATTATATCAAGATCCTCTGTTAATTATAACATATTTTTCAGGGTTACTTACAGAATACTAGAATCATCTTATCTCCTCTGATTTTCTGTCTAATAAAGTTAATTTCTCTTGCTGTGGTTGTTGAAATTATTATCACTTGAATCTAGTCGGGTAAATTTCCCATTACTGAATGAGAATTGGATAGAACAGCTCAGAAGATAAGAAATAGATGAGCAGTACTTGGTCATGGGTCTAATGACCCAGATGGCTGTTTTCAAACACACACACACACACACATATATATATAAAAGAAAATTCATTGTTGACTTAATAAATCTTATGTAAGCAACCTAACATAACATGCTAAGTTCCAAACTGTGATTGAAAAACTCAAACATTCTAATTTTATTACAAAATTTGAATTGGGCAGCCGTTAAGCTAGGTGAGGTGAAATAAAATGAACACAAAGTTATCTTATAATATAATAAGTATAGTTAATATAAAAAGATTATTTAATTAATAAAAATATTAATACAATAAAATTATTTAATAAAAAAATTTATTATTTAATTATTATTTATAATTATTTTTTATTAATTTATAATTTTTTTATTAATTAAATAATTTTATCCCATCAATTACTAAGTAAATGCAGTATCTTATATATGACTTTTGGTAAGTTTCATTTCCTAGAAACATATTATCTCCAAATTTATGGGTCTTCCTTCCCGATAAGGATGCAATGAAAGCTTGGAACTTTCCTTTCTTGGGATTGTTTTTGTTTTACTTTTTGACACCATCAATTCAATACATTGGCCCAACTCTTTGTTTCCATTCTTCAACCCTACATTTATTAGTTCACTCCACCACTCATCAACTCTACTCAATCTATCTAGAGAAACAGAACAAGGTGGGTACTAATGCAACCTTGAGCTTTTGTCTTTTAACCAACACTAAATTTGCCCAGAATCATGCATTTCAAAGTTGCAAAGAGAGAATAAGAAACCAAAACATGTTTCTAGAGAAGGACAGAGAGAAGAGAAAAAGGCAACTCAGAGCCATAATTCAATACAAATTTGTTAATAACAAAAGAGTTGCCACAAAGATTCTTCTCCTTCTTGTTCGTATTCTTTCTAAATCTAAACTTCTCCGAAAAGCAAACTCTCTATCCCAATTATTTATTAAATGGAAATAATATTATTAAATTAAGAGATATCTGAAAAGACTTTCCATGTCAAGGTGTCGTGGAAGTATTAGAAACAGAAGTGGAAGCATACTTTTCGGGCCTATTCATTACAGAGAGGCCCACCCTTTTGGCTGAAAAGGATAAGCCACATTATTAAAAGATGAAGAATATTTTACCACGCGCCACGTATCGAGTGTAAAATACGCGAGAAGTGGATTGGACCGTAGGTCCATGACAGGCTATTACTTTCCACGTGATGTTATGGCGCGTGGGTTTATTATTTTTATTTGTTATATGAAGAAACGTCTGGTTCTGGTCTACATGCTTGGATCCAAATGATAATGGTAAGATAGACGAGAGAGAAAATAAATTAAAATTAAAAAAAACAAAAAAAAAAAAAACCGAGCCGCCCGAAACAGAGAGAATGGAAGAAAGAATAAACCACAGAATAAGAATATTCGATCCCTCATTTCTTCTGATTTATCAAATAATACATAAAATATTTATTTATATCAATTAAGTCCAAAATAACACATACCTTTCATGTTGGTTGCACACAAAAGCATAATGTATTTAATACATTCTCTCCCATTATTTATTTTATTGATATAATTGATCAAATTTTAAGTAAATAAATAATAAATATAATTATTTTATTTAAAATTTGTTGGCAAGGTTAATTTGATTGTTTAAATATGAATAAATAAAGGACTTATATGAAAATAAAGAAAAGTTAAGGGGTTGAGATGTTATTAACATTGAACAAAAATCAATACCTGAAAAAAGGGAGGAGTTGAAAAGGAGAGAGCTACTGGTTTGGCTTGTACCATCTGTAATAAATTTCCTTTCTCCATTTCAGTCAATGGACTACACAATACAGATAGATAAGAAGAGTTTCAAGACAGTGTTTGTCAAAGAAAAGGAAAAAGAAATCTGTTAGTTATTGAAAGAATGAATGAATCTTATCGGTTTCCAGCTGATTTTCATGTCTTGTGAAGCTTTGAACTGAAAAAACTTCCCCTTTCTTCTAATGGATACCAACACGCCACCGGCCGAAGAACTTCTAAGAAAGATTCAGGAGCTAGAAGCTGGGCATGCTCACTTAAAGCAGGAGATGTCCAAGTTGAAAGTCTGTAACGATTCGAAATCAGAGAATACGCACCACCGCCACCAACACCAGAGGTCACATTCGGTATCGCCTCGCCGTCCTAGATTGGCAGCGGCTTCGGCCACGGCTTCCAGAAGGAAAGGCGGGGGAACGAGACTTGATGCAGCTGCGGTGTGGAAGAATAATTCGGCTTCGTTTAGACATTCATCGCCGCTGCAGAGAGAGAGCAGAAGTGGTGATAGTAGTGGTGGTGGCTCTGGTAATAGGGGACCATCTGCTGTGAATTTTACAGATGGACAGTATTTGAATATATTACAATCTATGGGGCAATCTGTTCACATATTTGATCTTAGTGGTCGTATTATTTACTGGTAAGTATCACCGTGGTAGATTATTTTGATGCTGATTTCGAGATTGATACTGTTTGTTACTTTCATTTTAATCTGTTTTTGCATTTTTGGTTCTGAATTTGATTGGTTAAGTTGATAAACAAAATTGTTGTTAATTCACAACTAGAAGGAATTGTTGGTGGATACTAATTATACTGTTCGGGGTAATTGCATATGCTTGCTTATGCAGGAACCGGACAGCGGAAAACCTTTATGGTTATTCAGCTGCGGAAGCTTTAGGTCAAGATGCTATCGAGCTTCTAACCGATGCTCGGGACTTTGAAATGGCGCAAGATATAGTTCATCGTGTTACCATGGGAGAGCGGTGGACCGGGCAGTTTCCAGTCAAGAATAAAATGGGGGAGAGGTTTTTGGCTGTAGCTACTAATACTCCATTCTATGATGATGACGGTACTCTAGTTGGGATTATTTCTGTATCTAGCGATTCTCGGCCATTTCAAGATATGAGGGTTGCATTGTGGGGTGCAAGGAATTTGGAACCTGAATCAAACTTTAACAGGCCTAGAAATACAGTTACGGCTAAACTTGGCCTTGATTCTCAGCAGCCTCTGCAAGCTGCAATTGCATCTAAAATATCGAATTTGGTTAGTGTTGCGATTTTCAGTAGTTATACCATTTACTATGTAGTGGCATATTTTGATAGTGAAATTGTTAATACAGGCAACCAAGGTGAGCAACAAAGTGAAGTCTAGAATTCGGACTGGGGATAATCTCATGAACCGCGAAGGTGGAAGTGGGGATAGTCATCATTCTGATCACGGATTCTCTGATGCAGCTCTCTTTGATCATAAGGAGGATGTGATGTCTAGTGGTGTTAGCACTCCTAGAGGAGATATACCCCCATGTCCATTTGGTGTATTTTCTCATGTTGACGAGAAGTCCCCAGTACGACCCTTTAGAGATTATGGCGATGAGAGTGAAGGAAAGCCTGCAATTCAGAAGATTATTTCCTCTAAGGCAGAACAATGGATGGGTAAGAAAGGCCTATCCTGGCCATGGAAAGGGAATGAGCGGGAAGGATCTGATCCAAAAACTGCTCATTTTGCCCGGCCCTGGTCAAATAATGATCAAGATAATGAATCAGTTCAGCAGAGGAGTCACTCTTCTGGTGTGAAATCTGAGAGCAATATGTATGAAGGTAATAGTCCTGCCAATAATGAGGCCTTGGGGTCATGGTCATCATCTGTTAATGTTAATAGCACAAGCAGTGCTAGCAGCTGTGGAAGTACCAGCAGTAGTGCTGTTAATAAGGTGGACCCGGACAACGACTGCTTGGACTATGAAATCTTGTGGGAAGACTTGACGATTGGAGAACAAATTGGGCAAGGTAATCATCTTTTGAGTGAATAGCTACTGTCATCTCATTTAATGTTGGTAACACATTCAAGGAATGACAGGAATGCTATGTCATTTGGCAGAACTACTTATTTTTCTTAACATTTCACTCTTGGCATTCTTATTGGATGTTGATTATCAATGTTCATCAAAGGTTAACTAGTGACTACTAATGATTTCTGTTCCTTTTGTTTTTATGAATCCAACTATAAATCTAGGCTTTGATTTTGCTTGATTATGTGTCATCGTGATGTTAATCTGCCATTTTCCTCCTATCTCTGCAGGTTCTTGTGGTACTGTATATCATGGCCTGTGGTATGGATCAGTATGTTCTATTGCTCTTCTTTTGATAAATTAATTCCTATGAGCATGTGTACATTCTGTTCTATTGCTTTCCCTTTTTTTTTTCTGATGGAAATGGATAAATGTCACAAATTAACCAAAACTATGCATTTGTAGTTATGCAGCTAAGCAGTGGTCCCTGCTCTTTAATTCTTAAAAATAGTGATTTTGGTGTAGCTGCTTAAGCCTAATGTATTTTCCTTGTTAGATGGTAAAGGAACAATGAAAATAAAATTATCATGTAATGAATGTTATATTTACTGATAGTCATATTATTGCAGGATGTTGCTGTCAAGGTATTCTCCAGGCAAGAATATTCGGACGATGTAATACATTCCTTCAGACAAGAGGTGTGCTTTTGCATTGATTCTCTTTAAACGTTTACCGCTGTCATTTCAGATGAATTTCTCTGTCAATGGATTTTGTTGGTTTTTTGCTTGGCGCATTTTTGGGTCCAGATCTGATGTCACTTTATGGTTTGTTTATGAAGGTATCTCTGATGAAAAGACTTCGGCATCCAAATGTTTTGCTATTTATGGGTGCTGTGACTTCACCTCAGCGTCTCTGCATTGTTACTGAGTTCCTTCCACGGTTTGTTCTTAATTCCCTTAATTGGTATTCTATGTCACAAACTGTCTGAGATTATATTTTGTGGGCCAGTACTCCTATTGGTTTAATTTGTTTGGTTTGAAATTCTCAAGCATGGTCTAGTCCTTGGGCTATAGGGCATTGCTTGAATTTATGTTTTTTTTGATACAGGGGAAGTTTGTTTCGCTTACTGCAGAGGAACACCACCAAACTGGACTGGAGACGGCGTATTCTCATGGCTTTGGATATAGTGAGTATTATGTAAATATTTGGGAAATATTTTTATTTCCATGATGGTGGGCAGTTCAAGTTAGTTGCTGTGGTACCATGTGTTTGCATTTGTTTTGAGTTGTTTCTTCCTCTTTTACTGTCTTTTTTTGCTGGTTTCTTCGGCATTACATATTTTATGTTTTGTAGCTTTGGCCTGATAGTAGTAACCTGTGTGTGTATAACTTGATATTATTTCCCTTGCAGTAATTCATGTTTTCTTGTATCTTTCTGTTGCTGAAATTTATTGCAGGCACGTGGCATGAGTTATCTTCATCATTGCAACCCCCCAATCATTCATCGTGATTTGAAGTCTTCAAATCTTCTAGTTGATAGACACTGGACTGTCAAGGTCTGCCACTAGTTTGTGTAATTTTGTATTCAAACTATTTTTATTTTGTTTTTCAATATTGACCATGTTGCTTCGGAATTTCCTCCATTTATATTTTTAATCAAGAAAAAAATGTTAATCTAATTATAACTTAAAGCAGGTTGGTGATTTTGGTTTGTCACGTATCAAGCATGAGACGTATCTCACCACCAAGACGGGGAAGGGAACAGTAAGTTATCTGCAGTCCTGGCTTTCATTTTATAAATCTAATCAGTCTATTCCTTTTTATGCTGCCGCATTCCAATTCAAGTTTTCAGTTGACACTCAATCTAATCACTTGACCTTGTCTGACTTTTCTAGCCTCAGTGGATGGCACCAGAAGTTCTCCGTAATGAACCTTCTGATGAGAAGTAAGTTTACTATGTGATCTACAGAAAGAAACAAAAAATTTTCTCTGAATCTTTATTTAAGTATTCCTCTCCTCGCACTGCCAAACTTAACTTTTTATCTTGCTGCTGTAATTTTTAGGTCTGATGTATACAGCTTCGGAGTGATATTATGGGAGCTCACCACTGAGAAGATCCCTTGGGATAATCTCAACTCAATGCAGGTACAGTACAAATTTGGAAAGTTATCAGGAATTTCTCATCCCATTCAGTGACTACAATTTGTTTAGGATACTTGCAGGTAATTGGAGCTGTAGGGTTCATGAACCAACGATTAGAGATCCCAAAAGATGCGGATCCACGGTGGGCTTCTATAATTGAGAGCTGCTGGCACAGGTACTTAAAACATTTTCATGACTGTCACTTCTTCCTTTGCTTTTCAGGTAATATCAAGAACCCTCTTTGACTTTCTGGTAAAGAGATCCACTCCTGTGGAGGCCCGCATAAATAAACTGACGTTAGACTATTATCTGAGTTGTTTGAACAGGATGCTTGAAAATACTGTTAAATTAATAAATTGAGTTACATATGCCCCATGTCATCTGAGTACGGAACATGCCACAAAATACCTGCCTTTATATTGTTCAATGATAGTTGTTTTGCCCTTACTTTTGAATGATAATTTTTCTGACCATGCAATTTTCCACCACTAGCATTCCCTGATAGTGATTGCCCTCATTAAATAGTAATATCTCTTTTTCTTTTTCTATTTTCTTTAATAACTCCGTTTAATAGAACTTAATGAGTTTTCATTATGGCTAATATGTGAATCTACTTTGTGACACCCAGTGATCCACAGTGCCGGCCATCGGTCCAGGAACTTCTGGAAAAGCTTAGAGATATGCAGAGACAATACACCACTCAATTCCAGGCATCCCGTTCGGCAGTAGGAGATAACACCCAGAAAGAACCGTAGAACAAATTCACTTGACACTTGCTAGTTTCATTCCTACAACCACTGTATTGCGAGTGGAAGAAGCATCAACATTATTTTGCAAAAACTTATGCATCTTTGCTGGTAAACAGTTGGTTAGCACAGATTTGCCACTAAATGCTTGTGCTATTGGCACCACAAAGCTCACAGCTGCCAGATAAAAAGAAAAGGGAAGTTAAAAGAAAGCGAAGGGTGAGTAGTTGGCATCATGTGAGCTGTCTAATTTGATGGTAATTGCAAGTGAAATGTTTTAATTTTATATACCTGGCATCATACAAATCCTTCAAAATCTGTCAGTGGTGCTTTGTGATTAGGAGTCATGTCTGGTGGAATTATGTCACCCATTTGTGGTTTTGCATTACAGAAATGTCAGAACCTCTTGCCAGAAAAAAAGTTGTACAGAGAAACACTCAAAAATTCATTCCAAGTAAATAGAGTGATGGTATTGGCATCTGCTTCATGCACATACTCTCTCTTGTTTGTTTTAAATCAAGAGTTTTGTACCGTTCAAATTCACCATTAGGACAAGAACTATCATTTGATCATCTGGTGATACTAACTTCTCTGCTTCAATTTTGAGATTAGGTTTGTTTACGGTCTCAGTTGATTTACAAATCTAGGTGTTAGTGGAAAGAACAAAAATAGGAAATTGCTGTTGGGTCTCCATCACTCCCAACTCAGATCAGTAGATTTGGCGCCATGGGAATATTTGGCTTTGTTTGTGAAATTGTCGGTCTCTGTCAAGCAGCAATATGGGAACACTGTAACCTGGTATGGTTTCATTGCGAAACTGACAAACGATTGGCTATAATTTTGCCTGAACTCTGTCTTTAAACTGTGCACATGGTGTCGTTTGCTAATTCTGCTTGCTGTAAAGCACTAAACTATTGATGTCATCCTCTAGATGGAACATCTATCATGACCTTAAAAATTCTTAATGATGGTGCTCTCTTTGTTTGTTAACGACGAGATACTTGAAGAAGAAACATGGTTCGGCGTATGATTCAAGAACGCACGATCAAGTCGGGAAATATGGGCTAGCAGAAAGTTATTACTTCGGCAGTTGGGTCTCTTGGCTTTGGCAAACCCAAAGGCCTCAGCTGAAAATTTCACAGCTGAGGGTTGTTAGACCAATGGTCCGTCTTGACATTGAGCTGCTGTACCAATGCACACCCAATCCATTTCTAAGATTGAGATTTAAAATATATGTGTGCAACAGGAAAGCAGGCCGGGTCCGTTTAGCGACGCCCTTCAATCATAATCAATCGTAGTTCGCAGAATCGTCTATTGATACTGTGTCAGTACCAGCATTTGGCACAGCAAAGCAATTGGCTGAAGTGCAAACAATCTTGAAAATTTATGTCCATTCCTGAATATATTTCAAGTAAGCTTTTAAGGGTTTGATGCTAGTTTACGAAAATTCTAACAGCACCAAAAGAAAAAGAGAAGAACTCCTACTCCATCTCTGCATAAACTAGAAAAAGAATCTCCAATTTCACGGGTGACACTTTTAGTATACATATCGGCTAAGATAATTTCGTCTTCTTTGATTCCATTTTCCCAATGTTTGAAGATACATAAAAACACAGACTATAAAAGATCATTACTCTTTTGGTGTCACCAAAGTGGGTTCTAGTTCAGAATTCAACCTGCCATCATTTTCCCTAAGCCATGCAAGTTTACAATCAAGCATGTATAAATCTATGTCGAGACTCCACACCATATGCTTGTCTTTCCAAGGTTTTTACCATTACACCATGCAATACTCCTCACACTACTTGATGTACGAACATAATTATAGTACTGGTAATTTGAATATGGTGAAAAATGGTTTTGAAATCGAAGAGTTGATTTATATAGTGCTTGCTTAATTTTATTGAGGAACTTTTAATGATAGACCTATCTTTATTTGTATACGTTAGAAAATTAAAGTTAATGGGAATATTTATCTTGTGATTTTCCCAAATGAATTAGGATCTCCTAAATCTTAGGATAGTATACACAACACAACAATCTGGGATCCAAACTCCTGTTACTCAATGAAGAAAAGAATACGCAGGCGATTTTGTGAATCACATTACTTTAATTAAAAAAATTGACGATTGCACACTTGCAATCATGGTTTCTTGGACCCTCTGGAAAAAAGGATGTATACTGTCACCGTCGGCAAGCTTTCCGGATCATAATCGGAATTTGGTCAAGAATTAAGGGGCCCAGCTGATGTAACTATATCTAAATGTACGCACATCAATGGCTGTTCATGAATAGAACGAGTGACGGTGGAGACATGATTAGGTTAGAAGTTGCGAACTGGGGACATCTTTCTGATTTCACCGGTCATTGATGTTACTTTTCAAACTGAGTGGAATTCTGGGACATTTCATTGAAGTAAGATTAGTCGGCACTCTGAAAACTAATTACACGTAGAGAGAGAACGTGCATCTGCATTCTTTAATTTATGCTACTTTCTTACATCATAAATAGGGTTGTATTGCCCCGAAGCTTAGCATCACAATAGCAAGTATTTCTTTCTTTCTCATTCTCTGTGCTTAGAAAAATGGGAAAACTTTTTAAGTATGCTGGTGTTATTGCTGTGGTGTTTATGTTGGTGATAGGAATAGCAGAATGTAGGAAACTCGAGGAAGATGAATTTACTCAAAGCATTGGTGGTGAGTTTGGCGGAGGCGGAGGCCATGGTGGTGGGATAGGAGGAGGAGGTGGTGCCGGCGGCGGTGGTGGTTTTATTGGAGTTGGACATGGTGGTGGTCTTGGAGGGGGTGCTGGCGGTGGCAAAGGTGGTGGTATAAGAGGAGGAGGTGCAGCTGGTGGTGGCACTGGGGGTGGACATGGTGGTGGTCTTGGCGGGGGTGTTGGCGGTGGCAAAGGTGGTGGGACAGGAGAAGGAGGTGGAGCAGGTGGAGGCATTGGGGGTGGACATGGTGGTGCTGTAGGTGGAGGTGCCGGTGGCGGCTTTGGCGGTGGTGAAGGTGGTGGGATAGGAGGAGGAAGTGGAGCTGGAGGCGGTGTCGGTGGTGGGTTTGGAGGAGGCAAAGGAGGTGGTGGAGGTCATGGGGGCGGTGGCGGTGGAGGAATTGGTGGCAATTATTGAATCTAATCTTCAGCTAGTGAGCTTGTAAAACCATGCTTATGCATGCGTTGTAACATGTGTAGCGAGAGAAGGTATCTTTCGCAATAACGACATCTCGAACAAATAAAAAGCTATTATCATATGCTTTTAAATTTCTATTCCAAATATATATAAGCATGCCATGCAATAAGCTCCACAAATGGCCGCAGTTTCTGTGCTTGTCCCGCAAAATAGTCGCTAGGACTGGCAGTATTATATGAGAGATTGTGTTTTGACCCGTTGCATATACACCTTCGCTGTTACATGCACGAGTTTGTTTTGAACTTACACTAACTTCATGTTTGCCAATAAACCAGGTTTATTCATTCGGACATTGTTTAGTATAGACATGGAGAACTTCGTTTTTCTTACCAAAGTTTTCTCGGTCCAAGGTATAACTGATTATTATTAATGTCAGCCATGTATATAGGTATTTCTTCAAGGCAAAATCATATCACTTAGGCAAACACATATACTTTGGGATTGTTCGTCCAACAATTCATATAATTGACAGGTTTAGCCGTGTTAGAAGTCCTAAGTAGCTCGGCCAATTCGCAAGTGAGCCTTAGTATTCACTACAGCACATATGGATCCATGAATTTTCAATCTCTAGTCAGCAACGGAAAAGCCATAGCTCACAGTGTTTGTACCGAAACTATATGCATCCTTTGAATATCAAAGTCATGAAATAATATATTATAAAACAAGATAAAAATCTAACTATCTAATCGTTGTTTGGTTTGAGAGTTTCGATCCAATATAGCTACAATTCATATAACGGACTTGGAAGTAATGATTGATTGCAATCGGAGAATCAAACACCGGAGACAACTAATCAATAATGGAAGTCATTGAACTGGAGCAATTAGCTGCAGACAGCGGAGGCATGATCGATTGATTAAGACAGCAGTTGAGAACTATCATCACATGATTTTACAGGCCACCAATAGTCCGTTAATTATCAGATGAAATCTTACGATTTTTCGTTAAACAAGATTATTACGTAGTACTCACAGTTACATCCAAAGAGAGAAACCTGCATTAATGTTTTCAACTACTCTTAGTTATAAACGAAGTTCCGTAGCAAGTTTATTTTCGCGTACGTCTCTCTCTCAGATCTCTTGATATTGATGAGAAAGTTTTTCAAATATGTTGCCGAGCTAGTTGTGATGTTCTTATTCGTGATAGAGATAGCAGAATGCCGAAAACTTACGAAGAATGAAGTTTCTGCTCAATATATTGAACTTGGTACTGTTTCTGGAATTAATACCAAAGCAGGGGTTGGAAGTTTTGACCCTGAGGCTGTAGATTCAAGTGGAGCTGGCGTTGTAGCAGAGGTAAAACGGTGACGGTGGTGGAATCGGTGGCGAAGAGAGGAAATTTTTATTCGAATGTTCTTGTTAGCTTGCTTCATATACAGCAAATATGTTGTGGTAGATGAGCAGCTAGTGGCGAGCATCTCTCGCAAGCATTAGGATGAATAAAAGCTGCTCCGAGATGTTTCTGCTTTCCAAAACTCCATGCAAAAGCTTCCTTATATCACTGCATCTTGTTCAATCTCCAGGTCGTTTTCCTGGAGAACAAAAAACTTGTATTAACGAATGATTATGAAAATAAGGCATCGTTCATTTCACAGGTAACTAATTATACAGTAAATATACAGGCATCCGCCTGCTATAGATTTCTGTTTCCGTTCCCAACATTCAATGCGTAAAAATTAATTGGGGAAAGAAATAGTCCCATAATTAATTAAGTATAAATTAATTGAGGAAAAACAATATCGTTGTCAACCATGGAGTTTTATAAGGCAAAATCAACTAACCGAAAATTAAGTTACATTAGATGGATGTAGCTTTATAGACCGATCAATACAGGATTAGCATTTAGCCTAATTAGGAATCCAGGAAACTTACAGTATAGAGCAATTCATTTGGTAGGGTTGGGGAGGAAAGAGAGAGGGATTGAACATCAGGGGAAGAGGAGATCTCGCGTGGTAGACAAGGTAATTCAATTGAAAAAACCTGACTTCAAGTGAGCTTGCCGCTACTATAGTTTTTGTAGTACTCAAATCAGTGGGACATTAAAAGAAGCTATAGATGCACTTTCACATGCATCCTCTAGTTGAGAACGAGCGATCTCCAAGTTCCCACTTGAAGCCTTGAATGTTTATATGCATTAAAATGGATAATCAAGTAGGCTGGGGATATTACCATGGTTTACAAGAAGGAATACTAAAAGCACTTCTGCTAGCCTAAATTTTTTGATTCTTATACTGACTATTAATACTCTGATCAACTAATTGATTAAGCTTATCATCAAGCAAGACTGTCACTCTGTCTCCCTCTCTCTCAGTGTCTGATTCTCTCTCGTTCGCTCGCATAGAAAGCTAGCTGCATTTGCTGTCTGTGTCCATTGATAGGGATAGCTGAATCTCAGAAGAATCGTTAGAAATAGTTCAGAGAGTACTAAAAAAAAAGTGTACACTGAGAAGCCAGTGGTTCAGGATTGGCTTCTCCTTCCCATAATTAATTAATTAATTAATATCCTCGGTAATTAAGTGTCGACTGGAATGGATATGAACATTTCTAACTCTGAATTAAGCAAGAGTATTGCGTATCCCTCATAATTGCTTTCAAAGAAAGAAAATTCAACTATGTACAATAATATTATCTACCATTTATTACACTATAAATAATGCTCTCTACTAATTCACTAAGCAAATACATCATCACAAAGCAGGAGTTTTAATCTCGGTGTATACTTTTCTGTCGTTAATCTGCTCGTATTAAAAGATGGGAAAACTAAGTCTGTTTCTGTGTTAGCTGTGATGATTGTAATGGCGATAGGGATAGCAGATTGTCGGAAACTTGTTCAGAAAGATGGAGGAGAATGAGGCGACTCTGATCAGACGGGGTGGGTGGGAATAACAGTTAATGTTCCTCTTTCTGGTTCTGGTATCAGTGATGAGCCATCTGTACCTCCATCTGGAGGGTTCGGTACTGGAACTGGATTCAGTGGAACCGCTGTGCCTGCAGTTGGCGGCGGTGCATAATTATACTCGAAGGACGTCTGGAAGTGGTCCGGTGATTTGTCTGGAAGTCGCCGGCGAAGGTGGTGCTGAAATTTACCCACTAAATTTTCAAGAAGAGCTTGTAATAAATCCAGGCATTTGCACATGTAAACAAATTAATAAATCCAGGCTTTTGCATATGTAAATAAATGGCTCTTTATCCCCTTCCATGCAAACAAATTTTGCTCGTTTTTCTTCGAATAGAGGGGAAGCAATAGCACTATGGCAAACCGAGCCTGTATTGAACTTATGGAGGTTATAAAAAATTCAACATAAATATATTAAAGACAGATCATATTTAATTGTATATTAGAGGGTTATTGATCCTGCCTTTCTCTCTTTCTATGTATGTATGTATGTATGTATGTATGTATTCTCAAATATATTCTTATTATAAGAAAGAAATGATACCAACTGAAGTATAAGAATAGCTTTAAGTGAAATAGCTTGGACTAAGTTTAATACAGTGATGGAATTCAAATAGAGTTTCAAAATTTCTTTGTCTGTGATTTTCTTTCGTTTGCTTGCTCGAATAGAGAAATGGGAAAACTTTCAAAGTACGTTGGATTTCTTGCTATAATGTTTATGGCGGTGGGAATAGCAGAATGTCGAAAACTTGAGAAAGGTGGAGAGGCAAGAGGCGCCTCTGTTACGATGGAGAAGAAAGAAACCTTTATCTGAAACTGGGAGATAGAGGTGTCGGGGGAGCTGGTGCTGTAGCTGAGGTGGAGGAGCTGGAAGGGGTACCGGTGGTTGGTATGGTGGTCGCCGGCGAAGGTGGTGTTGGAATTTCCCTCTTAGAGTTCTAAGTAGAGCTTGTAATAAAAAGCCAAAAGATGTTGCATACATATGTGCATGTAAAAAATTAATAAAAGACATCACCCACTCTGTGAAAAAAAAAAAAAAAATTCCTGCCATTTCTTTCCATTATTCGAAATATTGGCTTAAAGTGTTTGGACCTACCAACCCTACCAATTGCCAATGTTCTTGATGAATGAATATAAACGAGAATTGGGATGGGATCGTATCCTAATTTTTTACATTTTTAATTAATTGTTAAAAGATTAAAAAAAATTAAAAATTATTTAAAATAAAATTTAACTAATTTTTAAAATCAAAAGCATTGACACTCAATTTCTTGAACATATTCTTAGTTTCTTTGATATAATTTCGGTATGCTATAAATAAGGATCTCTATATTAATTAAGCTTAACACTGCCAAGCAAAAGTTTTAACGTCTGTCTGTGTAATTTTCTCTCGTTTTCTTGGACAGAAAAAGATGGGAAAACTTAACAATCAGTTTGTTGGTACGGTAGCTGTGATGTTTGTATTGGTGGTAGGGATATAGCTGAATAAGCAAAAGATTATTCACTACTCTTCACCACTGTATCTGAAGACAAAGAAGATTCAACTGCATGCATTAACACATTATCCACTCTTGCAATACAAACAAGTCTCCCTGAAGCTGCCATCACCAAGCAATCCTTCTCCTATCCACAATTTGCTCGTACAGAAACAAGGGAAATTTCAAAAATGTTGGCCTGCTATGTCTAGCTGGGATGTGCTTTTGTATTAATTGGTTATGGGGATAGGCGAATGCCGGAAGCTTGCAGAGAATGAAATTTTCCGATGATGGCGTTGGTGCTGCCGGAGGAGCAGAAGTTGGAGCTCCTGTAGAAAATTACGATAGTAATGTGAGTTTTTCTGCAACTGGCTGTGGGAATATTAATGCTGTTGCTGTTGCTGCACTCAGGTGGCATTTTTGCATTTTGCACTATCGTTACCTTCACTAAGGATTAAACGTTTTAAAACGAGACAGAATTTTGTCACTTTAAATTATGCATTATCGTTACGTACTCTGATAAACTATATGTATAAAGAGAAGTTTGAACTGCCTGCATTAATATTTCATACTATATTCACTAGATTATATAAATAAGGCTCTTTGCTAATTAATCCAAGTTCTAACCACCATTATGCTTTTTTTTATGGCACTCTTAAATTGACCCAAATTTGACCCTAAAATTTGCTGGGATTCACCATGCAAGATTATTACCTACTCCTTGCAACTACATCTGAAGATAGAAACTTCAACCGCATGCATTAACACCTCCATTCTTGCACTACGAATAAGAGCTCTACGATCTTACCATCACCAAAACAATCCTTCTGCTATTCATCCCCCGCTCAATCTGTGCGTGTGATTTCCTTTTCCTCTCATTTACTCGTACAGAAAGATGGGAAATTTCAAGGACGTCGGCGTGCTAGCCATGATGTTTGTATTTGTGATGGGGATAAATCAATGCCTGAAGCTTGTGGAAAATAGATTTTCCGATGGTGGTGTTAGCGCTACTGGAACAGCAGAAGCTGGTGCTGCTCCACGAAATTGCCCGGACGGTGCGGTGACTGTTTCTGCCGGTGGTTTTGGGAATACTAATGGTATCGCTGTTGCTGTGAAGAATAACGGTAATTAAGCGATGGTGCTGAGGATTCCGAAGAGACGTGGGATGGGACTTGTGTTTCATTTATATGAAGCACGCCTTCAATAATAATTAAAAGAATAATATCTCCTCCCATGTAATACATTGTAATTAAATAAATTAAAAGTCCCGTAATTTTCACTACTTGATATTGGAAAAGGGTTAAAATTTTTTTTTATATTTTTTATTTTTAACTTAATATTAATATGTAATATAATTAATAATAAACGATTTCAATTATATTTTAATAAAATTTATAAATTAATTTTATATTTTACAATATAAATTTAAAATTTTAAAATATAATTTTAATCGTTCATTATTAAATATTTATTAAAGTTAAGAATACAATAAATTAGGAAAAGATTCTAATTTTAAAAAATAATATTATGTTTAAAAATTATAAAAATATTAATTTATAATTTTTAAATATATTTAATAAAATATTATTTTTTTTACATATTAAATATAAATAAAGAATTTAACATTTATATTGGAATATTAAGAACAAACATATCAATTAAATTTAAATATTCAAATTAATTAGAATTTAGATCAAGTAGACTGTCGCGATCCCATCCTTTCAAAGTTAATAAGGATGATCTTCACTGCCAAACTGGTAGCCAGTTCTTGCCATCTACGAAATCAATGGTAACAAAATTTGCTGCTTCTACATCAGTCAGTTGTTTCGACCATGGAGCGCGGCCTTCTCTGTCAGCTCCTGGTCCATGGCATTGGTACTCTGCCTGGAATAGGTTTCTGTTTCCATTCACGACATTTAAAATCGGATCAGTTAATCTAATATTTAATTGATATTTTTATTAGACTTATGCAGCATCAATTTTCCGGGAAAATTCAGATTTTCTTACTCTGTACTGCCAACATAGCTCCAATTTGTCCAACCCTGGGGCACAATTGTCCTGGACAAGTAAGTGTGGGCAAAAATGACCCTGGAATAGGCCCCTTTGGCTCTTCCCAAATATACATCACCAATCCCGTACACTTTTCCTTTAATGAACACAAACCCGCTGTTATCGGTGTTTGATTCTCTATTTTGAGCTGTGATTGAACCATGAATCTTTATTCTCTTGTCTGCAATTACAAATATCTCACAGTTCTGCTGACACAATTAAGAAATGGTCAAAATTACTTCTATGGGAATTAACTTGCATTGTGGATCCAAATATCAAATATTTTGTTGGACTCACATGGAAAATTGACCTGCCGCGGCCGAAGATGAAGTCGATTGAGCCCTGGATGTAGCTATTTGCATAGTAATGCCTTCCTTTATAATCAAATAGAGTGTTGTGGGTGCTATAAAATGCACAATGGTAGAAGGCATTCATGTCTGCACCAACAAATGCCGCCACTGATTGATTTTGCGAGGTAAATGCAACCCCTGTGGGAGCCTCATTCTGCGGGAAAGGAAAGGTATTATCAAAACACTCTTGAATCCGAATTTCCCAGATAAAATTTCCTATTTTAAATGGCTAATTAGTTTATATATTTTAGGGCATAATAAAGAAGAAAACAAGTAAGAAAATCATATACCTTGAAGCTAATACCAAAGGCAATGAAGTGGGGAGCTTCAACGATGAATGTGGCGGAATCTTTGTTGTCAGTAGAGCTTTGGGACCAGACAATTTCCGTCTTTCCTTTTCCATTTCCTCTCATGAAAATGTAAGGTTTGTCCTCTGGTATATGTACCTTCTCTCTGCAAAACCAAAAATGCATCAGTCTATCACAATCTCATGTTTCTAGCTTACGTAAAAAATGAAGATAGAGATCTCAATTAGCATAACAATTTCAGGTATTTTGTTATGAAAACAGCGCTGATTTGCACCAGATTTTAAAAATGTGTACGTCTACAAGAGAGGATTGATTAATTACCTGTAGATGCCTTTCCTAACATGTATAATGATCCAATTCGGATTCCCTTTAGGAACAGCATCAATGGCTTGCTGTACAGACTTGAAGTCTCCATTGCCATTGATGTCGACCTTAATTGTCCGGTTGGTGTGAATCTTGTTCGTCAGAGAAGGGGAATCTATGACCATTTGAGCGGTAAAGCTGTGGACATGATCCGAAAAACAGGTGACGGAGACAAAGATTATTGCGACAGCAACATGAATCAATCGGATGAATGTCGAGGGAGGCGAAGAAGAGTAAGACATGTTTGAAGGGAGAAAATTATTTGTTGCTTTGAATTCTTGATGTGGAAATGGATTTGTCTGATAGATTAACATATAGTTATTCGGGGTGCTGTTTGTTTGGAAGGTAAAAATAGTTCATTTGTAAGGAAGGTTTCCACTATTTTGGAGGTCTTCCAACAGATTCTACGTGAGGCTGATATGCAATGTTTCGATTTTAGACAAAAAATTAAGAACTAAAATAGGGTTAATATTTTAGTTTTACTATTTTATTAGCTCATTCAATTCCGCCATTGATAAGACCTTAATCTAAGGGTTGATCCTTACCATAAAAAAGTATGTAAAGTTAGCGGTCTCTCAATCTTCCACACACCCACGCACGCATGCATGCATGTGCAAAATGCCATGCTCCGGTGTATCAATACTCATTTATATCAAATTCAAGTTTTAAAAATATAGATATGTTATTAGCATTTGGTCAGCTTAGATTTGCATGCTCGCCGTCTGATCATGTCAATCATTTTGCTTCGCACAGGATTTGAAGCTGCAGAATTAGCTTGCTATATGCCATATTGTGGGGTTTCATGGGGGCTTAAGTATGTCGGGACAGAAACAAGTTTGTGTTTTGGGATTCATTCCATCTCACTGAAGCTGCTTAATTATCTAACTACAGCCAAGCTTGTCTTGGATGGTGGATTGAATTACATATCACCATTTGAATATTAGACCACTTCGTAATTTTTGAGCTGCTCCTTGAAATCTCAGCAACTATTTCTTCAAATTGCTTAGACCATCCATTAGTTAACCAGTTAGTGGGTAAACAAATGAATGCTTGCATGATTCATTTTACAATCTTGTCAGTCCACAAAAGCTATAAGAAACGGCGAGTTGCCTTCCTGTTTATTTTCTTATTAAGACTTTGAACTCTTAAGGGAATTTTTCTGACAAAGACAGTGAATCCTGGCAGCTGTCTGTATTTTGTGTAATGCATTAAATTTCGGACTCGTGAGTTCTGAAGAAAATTCAAAACAATCGTGTTTGGTTCGTTGGTGGTTGCAAAAATTAAGAATTTATTTCCTCTCTCTTGGCTAAACAACTTCGTTTTGTTTTCATCCTACAGAGAACATCACATCTTTTTTTTTTTTTAAATTAAGATTTAATCACGTAAAAATAATAAAAAATTTTATTAAAATAATTTAAGAATTAAAAAGATAAAAAAAATAAATATGAATTAAAATTTTTTTTATTGTATTAATTTTTTAAATTTAAAAATTATTTTTATATAAAATAATATATATTTAAAATATATTAATAATTAATCACATTTATTATTAATAATTTTAACTATTTTTTAATTAAAAAATAACCCACATGATTCAACTACAAATTTTATTAACTTATTTTTCTCTCTAATTTGTATTAATCTAACTCAACTAACTTCTAATTGCAAAATTAACAAAGTTTACTTCATGATTTGAATCACAATCACACCTTTCACTTGGGCAATCTTTGATTTGGTTGGTAGCCCCATTTGTTCTTCTTTCTCTCATTAATTTCTCCGGGACTGCCATTGCTGTACAAGTAGACATCTTCACAACACATGCTAGATTCAGTTCCATTTTTCCATTAATCTTCTTGACGTTCTTGAAAAGTTTCTTTATCCTCCTCCAATATAGGGGACGCCTACAAGTTCAAAAATTATCGAATTAAATCAGTTTCTCTCGACTGCTTACAGTTTTTGTTTTTGCAATGTATAGTTTTTACAACCAGAAATATAGTGTCGGTGTTGTGTCTCAAACGTTCTTGACATTCTTGTTCTTGTTGAAAAACTACTGCTTGTAGGCGGCTGATAACGTTCAGGCCAATTTCGTTTTCGGCGATTGCTTAGTTGATTTGGGAAAAAACAACTACATTCTATCATTGTCCAAGGCTAATTATGTTCCAAATGGAATTGATTTCGTTCGGCCGACAGGAAGATACTCCAATGGAAGAACAATCGTTGACATAATATGCAAGTTCTGTTTATATTCTGCTTGATTCCACTACACAAAACAATTTCCTTTCTGTAATATCGAATCTAATATGTTTTTCTATCACCAGGTCAGGAATCGGGAATTAAAGAATTTACTCCTCCTTACTTGGCGAGTGGAACACTGACTCTTCGGGGTGTTAACTATGCTTCAGGTGGAGGTGGAATTCTTAATGGAACTGGAAAGATCTTTGCAAGTATTCTTCTCCATTAAGCTAGGCTTATGAATTAATGTTGTTGCTAAGCTCGTGCAGACTCCATAACTTGATGAAGCGTTAATTCATGCATTAATTGACTGTCCCCTCAATTCTTGAAATATAATAATTCATTCGGTACTGAAATCATGGACCGGTGTATTGACATGGAAATGCACAAAGTGTATTTAATGCTTTGGTTTTGCATGCTTCACAGAGCAATAAATAATGTCATCTTCCGTAAATTCCTAGGGTGGACGAATCAACATGGATGCACAGTTAGATAACTTTGCAAACACCAGACAAGACGTTGGTGAGGCTGCAGCTTCAGAGCTGTTATAAAATGCCCCATGTCTGTTTCAATGGGCTCCAATGATTTCATCAACAATTACTTGTCACCAGTCCTCTCCACCGCTGAGCAGAAACTGGTTTCTCCAGAATTATTTGTAGCTAACATGATTTCAAGATTTCGGCTACAACTCACCGTAAATTCCCCCATTGATTAAAACTAAAATTTCTTACTTCCATTTCATTTGTTTAGTTGAAATCTTATCAACAATCTTTGCAGAGACTCAACAATTTGGGCGCTAGAAAAATCATGATAGCAAATGTCGGTCCAATCGGATGTATCCCCGTATCAGAGAGACTTAAATCCTGAAGCAGGTCAAAGAGGTGCCAGTTTTCCTAATCAGCTGGCCAGTTGGACAACACAGAATTGAAAAGCCTCATCGCGAAACTTCGCACAGGAATCCAAATTTGTGTATGGCGTTGTTTATGGCATGGTAGAAAACATCCTGGAAAACAACAGATCATACGGTGAGTATTCTGAAAAGTGAACGAATAGTCTGAATATTTGAATGATTTATTCTTCTTAAATGAAGAACCTTTCCATGTTTTACAGGTTTTGAGAACACAAATTCCTCATGTTGCCATGCTGCCGGGCGATTCGGCGGTCTAATTCCCTGTGATCCTCCATCGAAAGTTTGCACTGACAGATCCAAATACGTGTTCTGGGATCCATACCATCCATCTGATTCTGCTAATATTATCATAGCAAAGAGGCTCCTGGATGGTGATTCTAATGACATTTCACGTTCGAGTTTGATTAACTCCTTCATAAAATTCCCTGGAAGAAGACATTGCAAGCAAAATTCTGCTGGGGAGATGCTACCGCATAATTTAGAGAAGATAGAACAATAATATGTAGTATCTGTTACTCCTTCAGGTGATGTATTCCATTCTGGTGGGCCCTGTCAGCCCAATTCTATTCTTGAATCAGCCGCCTATCAGATCGCAGTGATTTTTAGCTAATGAAATTGTTCCGCCAATGGGCTAGTGCTACGTGTATTCATGTCTTTTATCAATAATATTTTTATACGAAAAAATTAAATTTTTTTAATTTTTATTAATTAATAATAAATAATTTAAATTATATTATATATTAATATTTAAATTTTATATTATAAAATATAAAATTAATTTATAAATTTAATAAAAATATAATATAAATTTTTTATTATTAATAAAGATGGTAAAAAAGTTAATCCATACCTAAATTTGGTAAGTTTATACGTCATATTAACGTTTTTTTTTTTAAAAACGTGTTAATTTAATTAATTAATTTTTATTTTTAAAAATAAAATAATTATTATTTATATCAAGTATTAATAAGTTGTGGCATACGACGTCACACGGATAAGGTTTTGGTTTTGGGCACGCATTTTAATACTCAAAATTTTCGACAAAACGACACCGCTGCTGTAGTCGATCGAACGAAAATCAGAATCATCATAGAGAAAGGAAATTTCTTTGAATTTATTTCTGAAAACAATAATCTTTCACCCATGGCCCAATCGGGATCAAAAAATCTGATCCTCGTGACCCGGGACCCGAACGGGATCGCATATGTCACAATTAACCGTCCGAAATCGTTGAACTCGTTGACCAGGGCAATGATGACGGACATGGCCCAAGCATTTAAATGTTTGGATGAGGACGATTCTGTCCGGGTCATTGTATTGTCGGGTTCGGGTCGATCGTTCTGTTCGGGCGTGGATCTGACTGCGGCGGAGGACGTGTTCAAGGGAGATGTTAAGGATATTGAATCCGATACGGTGGCGCAAATGGAGCGGTGTAGAAAGCCAATCATTGGAGCAATATCCGGGTTCGCAGTAACCGCCGGGTTTGAGATTGCGCTGGCTTGTGATATTCTGGTTGCTGCAAAAGGAGCTAAATTTATTGACACTCATGCTAGGTTGGTGTTCTTCTTATATTGATCTGGTGTTATTCTATTGAATTCGGGATTTGAATTATGGGAAATTTAATTTTTTGAACATTTGTCTTTTTTTTGGTTGATTTTTAGAATAATTTACGGTATATGAAGATAACCAAAGTTTAGAACATTTTGGTAGAAACAAAACAAATAAAAAAAGCACTTTGTCTCATAGTATGTTTGGAAGTACTTTTATTGATGCCAAAAGCACTTTCTAAGTAGTCAAAAGATTTATTTTTCTGGGAGCTATTTTGTTGTCTTCATCTGATCTGAAGTACACAAAATCCAGAATTTCTATTTCAGGAAGCAGTTCAGTATGCTTTGCATTCTGCTTGACTGCTTGTTGATGCCTATGTAATGGCAAAAGTCTAACTAATAAGCGCATTTACTTGGGGACCTAAGATGTTTGAAGTTCTGTTCTCCAGGAATCCTTTTAGTGGTTATTTTATCTGATAATAAACATGCATCTCCATTATTCATTCAGGTTTGGGATATTTCCTTCATGGGGTCTTTCTCAGAAGCTTTCACGCATTATTGGATCCAATAGAGCTCGGGAAGTATCTATGGCGGCAGTGCCTGTAACTGCTGAGCAGGGTGAGAGGTGGGGTTTAGTGAACCATGTTGTTGAAGATGGTGAATTGCTGAAGAAAGCCCGAGAAGTTGCAGAAGCCATAATGAAAAATAATCAAGACTTGGTGCTGAGGTACAAGGCTGTTATAAATGACGGGCTGAAGCTCGACTTGGGTCATGCTCTTGCACTAGAAAAGGTTGTCCTTTTTTCTCATTATTACCTACATGAAGTCTAGTGTGGTGTATGCTTGACTGCTCGGGACTTAGGCTCCTATTCCTAATGCCTGTTATTCCCATATGGTGACCCCTTAAACAATCTTGAGATTACCCTATAGCACAATGCGTCGTATAATGCTCATACCTTTCCTGTATTCATTACTTTTTCATTTTTGCATTATGGCATGACCTGAAATCTTTTTACCATAAAATTTCAGGAGAGGGGTCACGACTATTACAATGGAATGACCAAGGAGCAGTTCAAGAAAATGCAGGAGTTCATAGCCAGTCGGGGTTCAAAGAAACCTTCTTCTAAGTTGTAAACTGAACAATCAAGAGTCAAGACATTATATGTTGCATGTGTGTTGTGAAAATAAAATAAATTGGATTCCAGTGCCCACAAAGTAGGTTGATTGAAAAGAACAATCCCTTGGTTGCGGCGCTTGAGTGTTAGACTTGTGATCCTGTACTTTTGAAATTAGCCGGGTGTTATTTAATCAGTCTAATTGGCCAGGTCTTTTATAGCATCGGGGCTTACTACTACGTGTACAAACTCTGATGATCAACCGTAAAATTGATGAAATAGCTCGGTTCTGCTCATGCAACACACTATTGGCAAAAACTAACTTGTGATAAATCCTAAAATAATTATTAATATGACCAAATAAATAATTTGTGTTCAACAAATCATCACAAAATATGGCAAACTGTTTCTAATCTCCTTATACTGTGGGAAGTCATTCAGGGTTAGGACTCCAGACTCCTACAGAAGAAGCGGCTTATATATAAATACTTTTTCTTTTCTCTGCTCGTGTTTTGTGAAGATCTCTCAAAATAGAGGCCACCAACTTTGGTACATACAGTAAGAAAGCAGAGCATATTCTGGAGAACAGCAATGGCTTCAGGTTCGTTTTATGATTTTTCCGTGAATTTTGTATTCTTGTATTCTTGTATTTGTTTTTGAAAGCACAGATTGAAAAATGAAGCAATGAAAAGAAGGAAAGTTATGTTTTTTTTTTTATTTGATGATATAAAGAAAGTTTAGGGCTTTTCTACTTCGGGATACCGAACTATTTGCAGAAATTTTGGGGAAAATTTTTGGTGGGTTTTCTCGGAAAATTCTGAGATTTTTTCCTCCACTTTCCTCCTGATTGAAGTCCCTTTTCCGAAACAATGAATAACTCCAAGATTTTCAGAAATTGGTATTGAGAAGCTGAAAAGAAAAGTTCTTTTTTTTGCTTCTTATCAGCATTCTGCTGATTTTTTTAAAAATATATATATTTTTTTTGCAAACATAATTTTGGTATGACTGAAGAGTCATACCATACCATTAATTTGTTACCATAACAGTCATGGAACTTGCCATTTGCATGACCATTGATTCTCCTACACGCAAGCAGATGCCAACTAGTTTTCTTCCGGATTATGTCTCCAAAATTGAAAGTAAAAAACTGTTCTGCTTGTTGCTTACAGTTCTAGCAGCTCATATCTAATCTTTTGTTTTTGAATTAATTCAGGGCAACAACAAAACAGCACAATGGAAGAGAACAAGATCGCAAAATTTGATGTAGTGACTGACTACTCGGATCATCTTTACATTAGGAATATTAAGAGTGGAAAGAACAAACATTGCTTCACCAATGATAGGAGTAATGTGTACAAGAGAATCATGAAAGAGTGGAAAATTCTTGAGAAGGATCTTCCTGAATCAATCTTTGTAAGAGTCTATGAACAAAGAATTGATCTGCTCCGAGCTGTGATCATTGGTGCTCAAGGAACTCCCTATCACGATGGCTTATTCTTCTTCGACGTTGCATTCCCTTTCGATTATCCCAGGAATCCTCCACTGGTTACTTTCCTATCACATGGGTTCCGTCTGAATCCGAACCTGTATGAAAATGGTTACGTTTGTCTGAGCTTGTTGAACACTTGGCCGGGCAAAGAAAATGAGAAGTGGAAGCCTTATAAGTCCACAATTCTTCAGGTTTTGGTTTCACTTCAGGGACTGGTCCTTAACGACAAACCTTACTACAATGAGCCTCTACGATTACTCGGAGGATCCTGGAAGATATATAACGAAAATATCTTCAGACTGTCCTGCAAAACAATGCTGCTCTTGCTTCGGAATCCGCCCAAGAATTTTGAGCATTTTGTTGCTGCCCATTTCCGTTCGCGTGCACATGTCATATTGAGAGCTTGCAAAGAATACAGAAATGGTCGTGTGACAGCAGGTTTCTTTTCTGATAACGGTCCATGTTGTGATGAGAAAATTAAAGTATCAAGCTCATTCAAGAGGTCAATGGACAAACTTTATCCTGATCTCTTCGCGGCCTTCACCAAGCATGGAGCTTCTTTGCAAAACCTGGAGAGTGCTCTCATACCGGATAATACCAAAAACGGAGCCCATTCCAGAATCCGGAGTGTGTTTTCCAACTGGATAACAACCTTTAAAAAAAGAACAAATCCCTGCATCTTAGGGCAAGGCTAGACTATACACACAGAAGAGAAGGAAAGCAGCAAATTGTTTCTCCATTGCTGACAGGAATAAGGATCCCAGTTACAACCACAGTCTACCCATGCACATCGTTGTATCTTCTGGGTTTTCTCTTTTTTTTTTTTTTTTTAATTTTCATGTGCTAATATATAATTGCTGTACAATATATTTTCTCATCAATAAATTTGAAACATTAATAAAAAAAATTAAAAAAATTTACGTAAAATTTAAAATAATTTAAATATTTAATAAAAAATTTAAAATTTTTTATATAAAATATTTAAAAATATAAATAAAAATTTTAAAATAATTAACATAAATTTATAAAATTAAAAAATGACTGTAACATTATTGATATACTTTAGACAATCCTTTGCCTCTCAGTATAATGCACTATAGTTAAATACCCAATAGCATCAATTAGTGAACTTGGTCAGTGTTCAAACAAATGGAAAGTAAGTTAAAGGCCAAAGAATGAGATGCTTTCTTGGTTACCAAAGCCACTTTCAAAAGGCAAAACCCATTAGTATATTTCAAAGCTAAACCTAGGTCTAGGCAGCGAACAAACTGGATAGAAAGTGTAATGTGAAATGGTAAAGGAATCTTGTGATTCACAGATTCAACATTTGGCTTAATAAATTGCTGTGCGAATGGGCAGACTCTAACAGTTTTGCTTGCTTTACTTCTTTTGCTAACGGATCACGTCTCTCATGATAACTATTTTTTCCTGAAATCCTGCCAACGCTCTAATCACCGTCAAAATTCCTCTTTAGATGGACCCACCAGACCATGTGGGACAACAAATATCATGCCGACAACTCGAGCTTTTGTGTCCTTTTGACTGACGGCTCTGTGATCAAACCGTATGTGCTTTAATCACCGTCCACCTCGGCTCAAATCCTATCTCGTAAATTTTTTAAAAAAAAAAACCAAGACGTTGCCGTATAGTTCCAGATTTTGCTGCCCTTTCTGTCAGTAAACACACACACTCACATTTTTGCGTAGGAAAAGTACAGAGACGGAAGCCCAAATGACTCTCACTATAAACACGAATCCTCGGAAACCCAATGGCGAAATCGAAGAGGCTATTTCCTTACACCGATTCGATGTCGTTTCGGATGATTCCGATCACCATTACGTCAGCTCAAACCTACCGAAAAAGAGCGGTCGAGATCCGTTTGCCAACGCCTCGAGTGGGTCCCATAAGAAGATAATGCAGGAATGGAAAATCCTGGAGAAACACCTACCGGAATCCATTTTCGTGCGGGCTTACGAGAGCCGTCTAGATCTCTTGCGCGCCGTGATCATCGGAGCCGCTGGCACGCCGTACCACGATGGACTCTTCTTCTTTGACTTGGCGTTCCCGGCGGATTACCCGGCCCGACCGCCGATGGTGTATTATCGCTCATTTGGCTTAAGACTGAATCCGAACTTGTATGCAAACGGGCGGGTCTGTTTGAGCTTGTTGAACACGTGGACAGGTAAAAAGAGCGAGAAATGGAATCCAAATGAATCGACAGTGCTTCAGGTTTTGATCTCGATTCAAGCTCTGGTTTTGAATGAGAAACCGTATTTCAACGAACCGGGTCACGGCATGTGGCCGGGCCGGACTATTTGGGAGAAGAAATCAATGGCTTATAATGAGGACGTTTTCATCTTGTCCTGCAAGTCCATGATATTTCTGTTACGTAAACCTCCAAAGAATTTCGAGGGTTTTGTAACCCGTCACTTTAGAGACCGAGCTTACGTGATTTTGTCTGCCTGTAAGAATTATATGAATGGTAACGTGAGAGTCGGGTATTACAGAAACGACGGATCGATCAGTTCTTCCTGTCCTACCACCGATGTGTCTGAGAAATTTAAGGGGTTGATCGTACAGTTGTATCCTGAGCTTGTGACGTCGTTCTCCAGAACGGGGGCTGCGTTGGGGAGTTTAGAGGAGCAGTTAAAGGTTGAGAAGAAAACGCCGTCGTTTAAGAGAGAAGAATTTAGCAAGAAGAAAGAGAAGAAAACAGGTGGAATTGCGCTCAAGATGTTGGGGAAAATGAAGGCTGCCTTGGGATTGAAGAAAAACGGTGTTAAAGCAAGGTAAATAATAATAATATAAGGGACAAAATGGGAATTTCAATGGCTTTTCAAACTCTATAGCAATTCTTTCGTATTTAACCTGTACAGAATTTTCTGCTTTATCGAAAGTTGAAGAACACATTGTCATGATGTTGCCTTAGCAAATGGTTTTATTACCAATTACTTTTGTAATGTTGTTGTTAGATGTGGCTTAATTTTGGGTATGGGGCCACCTCCATGAGACATTGATATCCCACGAGTTTTCTTACCAGCATTGTCCTGTCAGCCAACAGTGTCAAAGAATAAGACTATGCAATACAATAATGGTGGTCCAGCAATCATACCTGTAATCTTTGCTATCAAGCATTGATAAAATAAGGTGCAAATTGCAATATGAAAACAACAGCAAGACAAAAGAAAATGGATATTTTTACTTAGTTTACTGAAATTTCGAGATTGGATAACTCCCCACCGATCCAAGGCACTTCAAATCTCAGAACTCCATTACTTGACCACTCAAACTCGAGTTTATGTCCATTAAGTATGATCTCTCTAGGTTTTTGGTTTGAGTAAGCCAAGAATTTCCCTGTCCCCCTGACGTTAATCTTCAGGTTGGAAGTCCCTCCTTTGCATCCATATTCGAGCAACTCAATTGCGCCACCGCTGTTGAACATGTTTTCGAGGCCAATTGGCGCAAATTTAGTTCTCTCATTGATCTTGTGAACAGGGGAGATTGTGAATATCTCAAAGGAAGATGGTTGCAGAGTTACGTTGATTTTTTCTCCAGATTTTACCAGAAGCAGATTGTCGGATTTGTGAAGGTAGACTGCGAATTGTTCAGCATTTCTGTTCATTGCTGTTGATTCTTTCTGCTCCCACTCAACATCGTCTGAGGATACCACACCAGACATTGACTTGTAGCATTGTGGGTAGGCCTTGCATTTGTGCTCTGCCGGATTCCATCCAGCTCCTTGGCAGTTGAATGCACCAACAACACCAACAAACTGCATTTCATCACAAAAAGAATTGTTTTAGTGCATTTTCTTATCTTTTCCATATACAAGAATCCTTCATACATGGGTTGCGTATAATTTCAAGCTTATACCCTGTTTAAGTTCCAAATTTTTAGCAAGGTTTTGCCATCAAAGAGGGGGTTTTCGAAGAGACAATCTCTGGTAGGAAGGGCATAATGCTGACATCTGAGTATGGTTCCATCTGGTAGAACAAGTTTTTTCAGGAGATCAAAGTTATGGCGCCCAACTTTGTCACTGACATAAATCGGTCCACCGCAAATGGCTCTTGATCCAGCATGAAACTCAGCACAGAGATGATCTGATTGAAACATGTCCCAATCTGGCTGAATAAACTGACCTTGCCAGAGACTGTTGTAACTGCAATGGATCATGTGAACTCCTTGTAACCAGTAAACTCCCATTGGATCTCCATTTGGATCTTCAAACCAGAAGTCATCACCTACACAGAGATTTAATAGAATTAACACGCAAATCAATTTTTAGTATTTTCAAACGATGAAAAATCATTGATTTTGGCAGGAAAATCACCAACTCTGCCCATGGATATCTGTTTGGTTGCCAGGAAATAGAAGTCGTTGCATTGCTCCATGCTTGCAATTAGCCCACTACCTGCAAAATTCTTCTTAAGAGATTTGCTCAAGCCATCGTAATATGCCTTGGCAAGCTGGACACGACCGCCATGATCCTCTGATACATACTCCAAAGTCTGTAAAGCACAAAACCAGAGACATCAAAACCCTGAAACTTCTAAGCTTACCAGCCCATGGTGATCAAATACATCATTTACAAGTCGGTTCTATATACAAGTATTTTAGCCTGCAATTAACTATATACAAGTTTTTTAGCCTGAAATTAACAGCATTTCTACGCATACCAAAACGAATTTCATGTCATTCAGACATAAATGAACTAGAAATTATTTAAATATAACTCCCTTGCTTATTCTGCTGACTTCCTGGCTTCTCCTGTCTGATGAAGAGATTATATATCCTGTCAAAAGAATTAACACCTTCACGATGATTTTAAGGAGGGAACCGATTGAATGATCTCCGCACTTCATAAATATGAAACAATTTTTTTTTTTTTTTCAGTCAAAAACATCAATACCCAGAAAGCCATTTACATCCAAAAATGCTTAGATCATTCAATCGGTTCAATCTTTCATTAAAGAAAGATCAATTTCCTCCAACTACAAACATCCAACACTTGTATTATTTTTAGAACCTGGCTCGTATTGCTGGCTAGAGAGAAGATGATGCTCACCTGATGAAATATTCCGCAGTACA